>JASDQU010735310.1:371258-406557 GCA_032191745.1 Picea mariana
ATCAAAGGAAATAAAATTATTCAACAAATAGACACCAAGGATTAAGACCGAAAAGAATTGATTTTGGATGGATAGATCATCAACAATGGAATGAAGAAAGAAGGAACATAAGAAAGTCATATTACTTGGTTTCATCACATGTGAAGCCTTTAAATAAAAATCTTTGAGGATGAAGTTTTTTGAAGGAGGGTACTATGTTATGAACCAAGAGGGGAATATATATGGCTAAATGTATATGATATGACCACAAAGGGGGGAATATAGGGGCCTAAATGTACATGTAATAGGGTCGGCCTAGTGATAAAGGGACCTCATGTGCAAGTGTGAATATATATATAAGAGAACATGTATTCATAATTGACAGGTGAATTGTGATGTATGAATGGTATTTGGTTATTTGGAGAGGGTTCCCCTATTCTTTAAGGAGTTATTATGTAACTTATCAATATTGGAGTTGTGCTCCACGTTGACATTCTATACATGGTGTGTACTTCTGTAATTTTATGATATTTTGAGAATTTTGGATCATAATATTCTATGGATGGAAAGACCAGTTTCGATAGATGTATACCTGATTGCATAATTAAAAGGTCTTCCAACTAAAGGAGAAAATCCATAACAATACCTAGATGACAAGAATAAGGATAAGGCTTTGGAAGAAGAAATGAAGAATTCTAGCACTGAAAAGGGGGTAAAGAGGCATAATAATCAACCAGATCAACGAACATGCGACAAGATTGGAAACTAAGTTAATGGAATGTAAATTGTTGAGGAAGTGTTGAAAAGAAGAAGCACCAGCAAGTGTCATATCAGCAGTCGTGCAGTGCACGAAATGAATCTTATTGAGTTTGGATCCATATTTATTGAACTTATTTTTGTATGACTGTCAAGATGCACAATACTTAGGAACAAAGTTCCACTATTCATGGTTGATCATACTCATAGAATTGGTGGGTTGGGGACACCCCAAGTACAGTGGATTTTTCCAAAGGTTAGGAAAGTGTCACACAACGCAATAGACAACTATGTTGCATAGTTCAGACACAAAGATGAGGAAGGATAACTATATTATGTTTGCAATGTATTTTGATGAGATGCAATAAAATGTGGCTGAGACATGGAGGATAACACCAAAAGTGGTGTAGGAACACAAAAACATAACAAATTTTCAAGTGTCTAGAAACAATGTATGGATTCAAGCCAAAAGGGATCCAAAGAAGAATTGGTTGTAGATGAGGTATTATGTGACTAGAGAGGAAGTTCAATGGGCCATGAAAGACTGGATTTAAGAGTGTAAGGTAACAATGAACTCAAAAAAGGAATCAAAAGTAAAGTACCTAGTAGAAGTTGGCACGTCACAAAAATCAAAGAATCGAGCAGAAAATACGAGGAAGGTTGTTGAACACGCAAAGGATATAGGAGGGAGTGCGATAGTTAGAAAACCTAGACATAAGAATATTAAAAATCCCTCATCGCAGGAGAAGGATCACACCAATGTAACTAATGGGGGAGTATATAAGGAGAAAGATGTTCCCATGCAGGAGGAACTAGGAGGAGTGGTACTAGACATGGAAGTACTAATGACTACAGTGAAGACAAAAACTCTTCCTATGAAGAGGATAGTGTTACAGGAAGAAGGCCATAGAAATAATATGAAGGAACACAAGAGTGTCCCTAAATTGAAATTGACAAAATATGATGCAGAATTGGTTGCCAAGAAGGTGTATCATTGTGCAGTAGAGGCATGGTACGACGCTGAGAAGTAGTGAGAGGAAATAATCTAGAAGCTGACAGAAGTTAAGGACACATTGGCACAACTACAACTGAATGCAACACAGTAGAAGGAATAGGTACAACCACAAGAGACTACTCAGGAAAAGTCAGTTCCGGTGCAAGAGAATTTTTTTGTATTACTTAGGAAATCTTGCAAATGGACGAGAAGACAATGCAGAAAAAACTGAAAGACATAGACCACTTGGACTTGAAATTTCACAACATCCCAACCAAAGCATTGTATAAACTTCAAGTTAGTATCACACAAGAGATTCAATTGAGGGCATGCATGGACGTGACATAGTTACATTTGGCTAAGGAAGTAAGGGACACACTGGAGATTAAAATAAACGAGGTGCAAGATGAGAGGGAGGAAGAGAAGCAACACATTGGCCAGATAGAGCAATGTGTAGAAAAAGTATTCAAGTCAATTCCCTCTAGCACACAAGAAAGGGAGCACTTACAAACAGAAGTAAAGATTCAAAAGATAGCACAGGCCATGGAGAACTATAATATCCATATCACATATCTGATGGAACTCTTACAACCAATCACACTGCTAGAAGTTGGATCACAGAGAGAGAAGGAGGTGACAGGTCATAAGGAGAACATTGCGCATATCTTCAAGGAAATCATAGAGTTATATGATAGAAGGATGAACCTACATGAAAATGAAAAATTGTAGGACTTAGGAAAGAAAGAAGAAGGAATAAACACTATAGTGGAGGACTTGAAGCAAAAATAGAATGGGATGAACATAGCATATAGGCTGAAGAGTGCGTAGGAATTGAAGAACCTGCAGGACAATTTGAAGAGTATACATGAAGAAAAAAAGTCGACGCAGGCTCAGTTGGAGCCACTACAAGAAGGTGCAGAGAAGATGCTGATAAACATTGATGTATCCAAGGGGCATATTGAAAAAATCAGCTTGGATATTGAAGAATTGTTGAAGGAACATATCACTACGAAAATTGTGGAGTCTATAATGGAGAATAGTGCACAAGTGAAAGCTCGAGAAGAATATATTTTAGGCAGACTCTAGGAGTTGGATAATTCATTGAAAGTTACAAACACTGCCTGAGTGGCTTGAGATGAGCCACAAGTGAGTGTTAGGGGATTGTTGGAGCAGGCTATTTTGGGTAAATTCACAACAATTATGGAAAACAGTTAGAAATGGGACCACAAATGAAGAGCGCACTAGAAGTTAAGGAAAAGCAATGCGCCATAAGGCATGGAAAGAAATGCATCAGGTAATAGGGAAAAGCAACGTGAGGAAGAGGAAAATTCAAAGGTAGAAAGAAGGGCAGTGCAACGACGAAATAGTTGTATCAAGGGCCAACAACGCACAGGAGGTTATAATGTGGACAAACCTAATACACTTAGGTTTAAGGTTTTGGTCTTTGATGTAAAGGGTTTCAACCCATTTTTGAAGTATAAATATGTATTATAAGATATGAGGATATCATGTCATGGTATGTTTTTGATGTGTTATGAGTCATAATTATCATTTTTGGTTGAGAGATGTGGAGCTAATGTTGAGTCAGTTTTGGAGACTTATGGATTGTAACTGAGGGTCAGTTCACAAGATATGGAGCTTGGTGAGACATTGGTCGCCCTCACCTATACATGTGCATTTATGCACTTTTGATGTAATGCACATAGTGCAATGACTTGACTTGAGGAATAAATAAGAATATAATGCCAAATCTTTGTGGATGTAACTCAAGGGGGGTGAACCACGGTAAAAAATTGTGTCATTGTGTGGAACGTTTTTGTTATGTATTGTAATGGTATGTGATGAATGAATGAGTGAATCTGTTAGAGTTAGAATGTAGCACGCACTAGATATGTTGTGATTTTTTATTGCAGAATGAATGTTAATAACTGAGTATGAATGGTAGATATGATATATATGAGGTAGAAGGAATTTCTAACATCCCTGTGAGCACCATCCCTTCCATGGTTGCTGACATTTGGGCCCTGCAATCACCCAAAGCGATCTCGGGTGAGACTTCATTGTGTACTTTGTGCACAGTGTTTCCTTCCGGTATCCATAAGGGTTCATGGTTTGCAAGGTTTTATTGGAAACCTAGAGTAGAACGTGTGTCAGCCCAAACATTCTGACATATGCCCACCTCCAGGTTTTCCATCAATTGGAAGCACAAATAACAGATCAACATAGCTATGTGAAACACAATAATTTTTAATTTGTTTCCATTCAGAAAGGATGAAATGATATGAAACGATAGATAACCGAGAACCAAGATGCTCCAACTAATCTTCCTCATTCCCAAAAAGGAGAAATAAGGATCGACTATGCTTCCCTTAATTGATGCCAACAAGCCAAAGAGAGGGATAAAAAGGAATGAAGATCTCACTAGAAACCTATTCTCTACTCCACAAGGTTGCACATGTTTTGATCCATAAAGGGAATCTTCCTCCCATCAAAGAGCTCAACAAGACCAAGACAATAGAGCAACTCTTCAGAGAGCTCTAGTAGAACATGAATAAGAGGAAAGAAAATGCTTAGGAAGCCATTGAAGTGGCAGTAGAATTAATGGAGGAGCATCTTGTTCAACTGGACAAGACTCAAACAATGATCTAATGTTTCATGGCCAATATGACATGAGACATGAAAGCCCTTACACACAACTCAACATGACACGCAAATGTTGGAATATTGAGAGGGGGGTTGATCCAGGTGGATATCGGTGGCCACCCACCTTTCCCAGCTGGCTCAAAACAACTTTCTAGCAATTTTGATAATTTACCATTTTTAGCAGTTTTTCGGGTCCTGAACTTCCGGAGCCGTTTTGAGGCCCTAAACGATGTTTTTTGGGGTATGTTGCGGTCGCAAAATTTCATCAAATTTCATCATGAAATTTTGTGCAACTGTTGCATTCCTCAGACAAATCTTTCCAATGGGCTATCATACGCCTAAAATGGAGATCGTATGCAAAAGTTACGACCCTGGGAAGTTGATGTACTGACTTACCCAAACGGGGCCCACATGACTTTTGGCGCTTCATTTCCTAGGGTTAGGTTTTTGGATGTTTAGGGTTTTTGAAAATCCTGTTTATTGTAAAAAGGCCTTGAGAGCCTCATTGTAATCATCTTCTTGCGAATGAGCACAGCCATCACATCTCTTCTCAGAGATAAGCTGCCACCATTCCAGCAAGCTTGTTTTCCACTGCATTTTACAGTTTCATCTTATTTCCTTATTGAATAGAAAACCAGTTTTACTGTATCTCTCTTATTCTGTGTTAAGCATTTGGTAATAATTTATAGTCATTTAGTTCTTCTCATAAAATCTGGATCAGTGGTATCAGAGTGGTCTTCTCCTTGTCACCTTAATGCATGTCCCCAACGAGGTCGGAGTACAAAGATTTGGGTCTCGAGGTTATTTCTCTTGAGGACAAAATCTCTCGCACACCCAAGTGACCTCTCATGGAAAGAGAAAAGAAAGATGACGGGACAGGAGATCCTTTCAAACTGTTGATTGAGGAACGAGATGATGGATAATTTCATGCAAATCCTTCAGCGACTACCAACAGGCAATGCATCTTCTTCGAGCGGAGGCATCGCCCCCTTCAAGGTACAAATAAACTTCGATATTCCTATATTTGAAGGTCAAATAGACACAGATGGTGTAGACAAGTGGTTGAATCTGCTAGAAGGGTATTTCTCTATCCATAACTTTTCGAATAGAGAAAAGATTACTTTTGTGCTCGTCAAAGTTGTTCTCCATGTCAAAGATTGGTGGGAAACTTTTTGTGAGCAAAAGGAAATAGAGGAACCTTCATTATTTATAGTCACGACCACCTGGGAATCCTTCAGGGATGTTATTAAGGAACAATACTACCCTATCAGAAGTTATGATGACTTGTATACCAAATGGACCACACTACAGCAAGAAAGAGACCAAGCAGTGCTAGATTTCACAAATATCTTCCATACCTTGCGCACCAAGTTGGGTATCAAAGATTCGGAGAGACATCTGGTGCTAAAGTATCATGGTGCTCTGCATAGATACATCCAGACCAAAATGGAATTTCTGGACATCTCATCCTTGGGCGCGACCTACCGATATGTCGTCAAAATCGAGCAGAATCTCAAACAAAAGATGTGACAATTTGGGTCGGGGAACCCTTCACAACAAAAGCTAGGAAAGGGCAACCCCAACCCACGGAACAAAGGATAGAGAAAAGATGCATAGTATCAGGACAACAAGTCCAAGCCGTAAGAAAAGAAGGACACCGGAAAGACAAAGAAAGATATCGGGAAGTGGTGTGACTTCCATAAGAGCCCTTGGCATAACACTACTGACTGTCGCTCAAAGCAGACACTGGTGGCTGAAGTGAAATCCTCTGAATCAGATGTGGGTTCTGACTCTGAGTCAGAACCAGAAAGGAGAAGACAGATCATTGACACGGAACCCAGTTCCACCGTTGCTACCACCAAGCTCCAACATGGTGAACCAGACGAGCCAGAAGAAGGAGAGCGCCTCTTCCATTCCCAAATGTGGGTAAAAGGCACCCCACTGCACTTCATTGTTGATAGTGGTAGCCAGAAGAACCTCATCTTAGAAGAGGTCATCAAGCAGCTTGCCCTACCGACAACACCGCACCCACAACCCTACACCATTGGATGGCTCCACCAAGNCTAGGCCTCGTAGTGTTATTATTACTTTGAACAGGAAATTGTACAGGATACTCGAGGTTGTCCCACCTAGTGCTATTTCCTTGATCTTTGCTAAGCAATGTTGGAAGGTCATCTCTCAAACGGGGAAATTTGTCTTCTTTGTGATTCGCTCTCGGAATGAGAGAAAAATCATAGCCAGATCCAGAGTCTCTACGACCGACCTCTCCACACAGCAGAAGCAAGTAGATAAGGTCATGGAAGAATACTCGGATATCTTCTCCTCACCTACCGGGGTACCTCTGCACTTCCAGGTCAAGCACCCCATCGATCTGACCCTCGGCGCATCGCTGCCTAATGGGCTAGTCTATAATCGCTCTCTATTAGAGAATGACGAGATCAAGTGACAAATCCAATAATTTCTCCACAAGGGGCACATCCTTCCTAGCTCATCACCTTGCGGGAGCCCAATCATGCTGGTATAGAAGAAAGATGGAACCTGGCGAATTTGCATTGATTATCGGGCTCTGAATAAAATCACAGTCAGAAACCGGTACCCAATTCCCCAAATTGACGACCTCCTTGATCAACTCATGGGGGCCAAATAATTCAGTAAGATTGATCTAAAGTCTGGCTACCACCAGGTCTCGATAGAACAGACAGATGTATGGAAGACCGCCTTCAAGTCAAAGGAATGCCTTTTTGAATGGTTGGTCATGCCCTTTGGTCTGACAAATGCTCCAACCACTTTCATGAGGATGATGGATGATATCCTACGACCATTCAACAATACTTTTGTAGTGGTGTATCTTGATGACATTCTCATTTACAGCAAGACTTGGGCTGAACACTTGTAGCATATTCAGCAGGTTCTACACACCCTGCGACAGCACAAGCTATGTGCCAACTTGGAAAAATGCTCCTTCGGCATGGACAGGGTCCATTACCTAGGCTACATCATTGATCAACATGGCGTACATGTGGATCCAGCCAAGATCCAAGTCATCTGTGACTGGCCAGCCCCAACCACACTCACAGAGCTTCGGAGCTTCTTAGGCCTTGCCAATTTCTACCGTAGGTTTGTGTTGGGATTCTCCCATATTGCATGGGCCCTCAGCCAAATAACTAGGGGTGGTGGTAAGGAAAAATTTACATGGGGCCAGCCCCAACAAAAAACATTCAATGATTTGAAGTAGCACTTGTGCTTAGCCCTAGTACTTTCACTACCAGACCTGCAACAGCCCTTTGAGATTGAGACTGATGCTTCAGGCCATGTTGTGGGTGTCGTTCTCACACAACATGACCACCCCATGGCCTATCATAGTGCGACACTATCAGATGTTGTCCGTAAGTACCCTACTCCATTGTACTCCATTGTGCAAGCCTGCTGCCAGTGGAGACATTACATTCTTGGGAGGGAGACAGTCATCCGCATTGATCATAAGCCACTGCATTTCATGCAGACACAAGGAAAATTATAGAATGACCGCCATCAAAAGTGGTCCACATACTTGCAGCAATTCCACCTCAACATCAAGTATAAAACAAGAAGCACCAACCGTGTCGCTGATTGCCTCAGCAGACCACCAGTCACGACACTCACCACAGTTCTAGACTCCTGTGGCCATGAGACCTCTGGATGGCCCCAACTCTATGAGACAGACTCGGACTTCGCCACCACCTACCAAATGTTGGGTGCAAAGGCAGTTGTCGATAATTTCCATCTTCATGATGGTTTGTTGTGTCATCTGGGCCATATATGTGTTCCCTCAAGTGAGCAAGAAAAGCTGATCTGAGAAGCCCACTACAGCTGGGTGGCAGGACACTTCGACGTTGAAAAGACAATGGTGATGCTACAAAAACATTTCTACTGGCCGAAACTTCGACAGGAGGTCAGCAAGTATATTAGGTCTTGCACTGCTTGCACTATTTCCAAACCAACCACTAAGAAACAGGGCATGTACACCCCTCTTCCTACTCTTGACAGACCATGGGAATTCATCTCAATCGACTACATGTCGAGCCTTTCGTCCACCAAGCGGGGAAATGACTGTGTTTTTGTGGTTGTCGATCACTTTTCTAAGATGGAAATTCTGGTTGCTTGCAAGAAGAGCATCACAACAGAAGCCATTGCCAACCTGTAAGGTAGCTAGAGAGGTAGTAGGGGGGCCCAGAGGGCCCATAGTGATAATAGTGGAGGTCATTCAATGTAAGGTGGACTAGGTCCACTATATTATTAAATAAGGCCCACTATGGTAGTTCGATATAATAAATGTAAGAGGACTTCTTAGAAGGTTTTACTTCTAGAAGATTCCTCCTCTAGAATGTTCTTAGGTGATGGTAGCACTATATAAAGGGGCTCAAGCAATGTAATGAGACATGAAGAGAAGTATTGTGTTTGGAGCGGTAGCTCAATAGGAGGATGCCCCCTCGAAGAGGCAAGTGAACAGGAGAGGATCCATTCCATAATAGGATCCATTGTATGGTGTTGCCCTGCCTCAAGGGTTTGATAGTAATAAGATAGTTTTTTCATATTGTTCTTCTATATCTCTTGTGGTTCTTTTTTATTCGGTTATTTGGATCTTAACAAGTGGTATTAGAGCACCTTCCTTGGCCGGAGTTGTGGGCAAATATTTTTTATTTTTGCAGATTTTTTTTTTCGGAGAAGAAAAAAGAGGGCCGAGACATTCTCAAAATTTTTGGTATATTTCTGTGCAAAATTTTCAGAAATGGGTTGTATATCTAAGTTCCTCTCAGAAAAATACCCAATTTGAAAAAAAAAATCGTCCAAAACGGAGTCCGGAAGGTCAAGATATTGAGGTTTTAAAATCTGTAAATTTTCAGGGTTTTTTCTGCGGATGGCGGCACGATTTATTTTTATTTTTGTAGCAGTTGGAGGCTGAATTTTTTCAATAAAGTTACAAATCTGAGTTCCTCTCACAATTTCACCCAATTTCAAAAAAAAAATCAACCGAAACGGAGTCCGGGAAGTGAAGTTATGAGCATTTTAACTTCAACAGTTTTTTAGGGTTTTTCCAGAAAAAGCCGCGATTTTCTGCCGAAACTTCTTGAGTTTATTTTTTGAGTTTTTTCGTGACGACTAAAGGACCGAAGAGTTCATAGGGTGCTCAGATGGATATTTCTTCTCAAACCTTGAAAGAAATTCTTGAATCATTCAAAGCCCAATTGGATGACAGATTGGATGCATTTGCACATGGCCTCACAAACAGCCTCAAACATAGCCTCACAGCCAGCCTCACATATGGCCTCAATGATAGTTTTCATAGTATTCAAGATTCATTGAATAACATGCAGGAGAAATTTCTTATGCAGGGCCTCATGCATGAATATAATCAAGAAAGATATGCTTGGTATGATTTTGAGGACGATTGTGATGATTGGTATATGGATAGTTGTCATTTCTGGGATGACAACCACTTCCATATTTTATTTGATGACTCTACTCCACCTTATGTAGAGAAAATCAATGTCCCACATCAGGAGCTAGTTACTAGCGTTCATTCTACATATTCTACAGTGGTATTATTCCTCCCAGATTCTGCTACGACCCTTTTCCACTATGTGGATGGATCTTCTTATTTGGATGCACATGATAGGTGTCAGTCTTTGGAGCATCATTTGGAGTTGGTTATTGGGTTCCAAAATATTCTACAGGGAGTTCACATGAGCACTTGGACATGGGACCCGGGCTTACAATGGTGGTTGGACTACTTCAGCAGGGTGGATTTCCTTTCTGCATGGGACTTTGGTTCTTTAGTCTTCTTCAGCATTACGGTCCACAATTATCCATGGGACCCTAGTATATAGTTGTACATCAAGCGTTGAGGACAACGCTTTCATAAGGGGGATGGAATGTAAGGTAGCTAGAGAGTTAGTAGGGGGGCCCAGAGGGCCCATAGTGATAATAGTGGAGGCCATTCAATGTAAGGTGGACTAGGTCCACTATATTATTAAATAAGGCCCACTATGGTAGTTAGATATAATAAATGTAAGAGGACTTCTTAAAAGGTTTTACTTCTAGAAGATTCCTTCTCTAGAATGTTCTTAGGTGATGGTAGCACTATATAAAGGGGCTCAAGCAATGTAATCAGATATGAAGAGAAGTATTGTGTTTGGAGCGGTAGCTCAATAGGAGGATGCCCCCTCGAAGAGGCAAGTGAACAGGAGAGGATCCCTTCCATAATAGGATCCATTGTATGGTGTTGCCCTGCCTCAAGGGTTTGATAGTAATAAGAGAGTTTTTGCATATTGTTCTTCTATATCTCTTGTGGTTCTTTTGTATTCGGTTATTTGGATCTTAACACAAGCTCTTCTTTGAACAAGTCTGGGTACATTTTGGAATCCCACAAACCATTGTCTTAGATCGAGACAGTCGATTTCTCATCACATTTTGGTCGAGCCTCTGGTCACTACTAGACACCAAGCTCACCAAATCCACGACCTTCCACCCGCAGACAGATGGCCAAACCGAGGTCGTCAATCGAATAGTCATGCATATCCTACGCATGTATATTTCCAAGCACCCTCGCACATGGGATGAGAGTCTTCCCTATGTCCAGCATAGCTACAACCGAGCCCTGCATAGCTCAACTGGTCACAACCCCTTTCAGGTGGGGTTGGGATTCCAACCATTGGGTCCCATAGATGTTGCACTTCCCCTCACGGTCACCTCGACTGACTCTTCTCCTAATCCAACTGAGGCTGAAAAAGCCACCCGATTCATTGAGAGGATCCAACACATCCACCAACAGTTTCAAGATATCCTACAGAAGTCTAATGAAAAGTACAAGCAGCACCATGATCAACATTGGGTGCCACATAAGTTTCAGGTGGGCGACAAAGTTTGGTTGCATTTGCAGAAAGAACGCCTTACAAGACCCCATTGGAAGCTTGACCCACTCCGATATGGGTTGTACACCATCACCAAAGCTGTGGGGGATAATGTTTTTGCGCTCAATATTCCTCCTTTCCTTGTCCTGCACCCAGTGTTCAACGTGGACTTCCTTCGGCCTTATTTCCCCCCATTATTGGACACCTCAAACGTAGCAGAACAACTGACACCAACAGAGCTCAACCCTAACTACATACAACATGCATCCAGTGATCAGATTGTGGAAACACAAATCAAGGGCACTTGACAACAAAGAATCTATCTTTATCGAGTTGTCAAAGCAGGGCAACTCCTGCACCAAGGCAAGTGGCTCACCCAGGGCCAAATTCAGCAGAAATTTCCTCATCTAATGGGGGAACTCAATGCAATGGAGACCATTGCTTCCTAAGGATGGAGGATTGATCCAGGTGGATATCGGTGGCCACCCACCTTTCCCAGCTGGCTCAAAACAACTTTCTAGCAATTTTGATAATTTACTATTTTTAGCAATTTTGATAATTTACTATTTTTAGCAATTTTTAGCAATTGCAAAATTTCATCATGAAATTTTCTGCAACTGTTGTAGTCCTCAAATAGATCCTTTCAATGGGCTATCATACACCTAAAACAGAGATCGTATGTAAAAGTTACGACTCCGGGAAGTTGATGTACTGACTTACCCAAACGGGGCCCACATGACTTTTGGCGCTTCATCTCCTCGGGTTAGGTTTTTGGATGTTTAGGGTTTTTGAAACTCCTGTTTATTGTAAAAAGGCCTTGAGAGACTCATTATAATCATCTTCTTGTGAATCAGCGCGGTCGTCACATCTCTTCTCAGAGATAAGCCGCCACCATTCCAGCAAGCTTGTTTTCCGCTGCATTTTATAGTTTCAGCTTATTTCCTTATTGAATAGAAAACTAGTTTTAGTGTATCTCTGTTATTCTGTGTTAAGCATTCGGTAATAATATGTAGTCATTTCATTCTGCTCATAAAATCTAGATCAGGGGTGAATCAATATGAGCACTTGTGACCACTTTCAATCATATATATTATCTTCAAGTTTATCACCAGTATTCAATAATTCATCACTTATGCATTCAGTATATCATTTCTTCATAAAAAATATCATTCATCAGTGCATAATAAACAACCATAGATACACAGTACACCAGAATTTACGTGGAAACCCAAATGGGGGGAAACAACATTATGATTTCTTATATATATCAATATTACATTTATAGGAAGCACCAACTTCCCAATTCTCTAGCACCAACTGGAAGGAGGCTCCAACCCCCTATTTACAGGCACCAACCTAAAGGAAACTCCAACTCCCTAAATTCTCCAACTACAACTTGAAGGAGGATACAATCCCCTATTTTATAAGCTCCAACCTGAAGGAAGCTCCAAATCCTCGGGCTCTCTGACACTAACCGGAAGGAGGCTACAACCCCCTTTCCTTGCCCCATCCTTCCTCCCTAAAATATAAGTGTAGACTCAAACTATCACTACCACTGATCAACCTGTAACTTCCAATTTCATTGTCACTATCACATAAACTTGTCACTACCGATATTACTATCACTGACATTGATATACCATCATCAATAAACTATAACAAGATCCAATCACATGGATACCAAAATCATCATCATCCCATGTACATCAACTGTGTACATCAACCATGTACCAAAACCTTTACCATACCATGTACTAGAACCTATACCATGCATCGAAACCTATACCATACCATGCACCAAAACCTATACCATACCATGCATCAACCATGTACCATATCACTCACAATATGTCTCAATCATGGTGTACATCATTTACCATATGATATCATCAATGAAGTGCCTCAACCGAGTACCAACATCATATTGGACACATAGACCACACTAAGAGGGGGGGGCAGGGGGGGCGAGGGCGTGAATCAGTGTGAGGCTTTTTTTATACTTCTTTCAAAACTTTAGTTAGAAACTACTTCAAGCATTATTATTCATTCACAATTAACTACTTGCATATATTAACAACATTCATCAATAATAGAGAACTATAAACCATCACCATAATGAACACCAAATATATGTGTAAGTTTTTTGTATTATGTTGTTACATGAAGACTACAATCTTTAGGGTTTATCAACACCAACTGAAAAAAGAGCACCAACTCCAAGAGAGTACCAACTCTCAATACAAGACCCAACTTGTAGATCTCAGCACCAACTGAGATGTCAGAAATCCAACCCTCAAGTACAAGACACAGATTATAGACAAAAAATAATATGTCAAATTTAATATACACTTCTCTGTGGGTCTAGGATTTGTATATGTTGCAACATGCATATGTACGTGCTATGTTCTCCTTCAACCTACATATGTACATGAATTACACTCTATTAACCTCTGTAAACCCTCATAAAACTAGGGTTTCAAATTTCTAGAACTCTGAAACTTTTGGTCATTTAGACCCTTGCTACCTCTGCCACATCCACCTGTAACCTGTCACTGCAACCAACCTGTTCCATCTGTACCATGTCATCAATGTGTTGATGGGTCTAAATTCTCCCGACAATAGTAAGGGGTCCTCCCAGGTAAGAAGTCTCAATTAGACCTCTCACTGTTTGGAATAGGGAACCCATCTAGATTCTGGTCCGTTGACCATTGTTGGTTTGGTTCTACCGGTTGCGGCTCGGTCCACATATGAGGGTGAGTGATGGGTGATTGTGAAAATGGAAGATGTGGATGAAGACTATCTAAATGCAAACCTTATCTAATTCTAATATAACCTATCCTAACTAAGAGTGAATTAACATAAGTGAATGAGCTGTGACATGAAACTAACTTTAACAGTAACTTCACCAAGATAGTTCAACGAAGAAATAAAGTCAGATAACAATGCACATGGATATACAACCAGAATATTCTAAGTCACTATATCACATACATTAACAACTCATTTTCTGAGGACATGTAATATAAGAAAGAATGACAAAAATGCATGAAGACATATATTGCATCAAAATAGTCCATAAATAAACATGCTGTTATAGCCCATGTGAACAACAAACATGCTTGAAATAGTTCACAACAAAACAATAACACGTGAAAGTCAAAAGTTGGTCCTGAGGGCTTCTCCGTAATAACAGTTTCAACAATAGTACATGAAAATTATTAGGACAACTCTCCAATTTTAGTTGACATTGTATTCCCAAAGTAGTTCAGAGGTGTAGAATGTTTGAAGAGCCAAAATCCCTTTCTTTGGGTAAAATTTCAGTATTTAATGAGGTTTAGTATGACATTTGGCTTTTTTTCTTTTCCTGTGACCTTTTGCCTTCCCAACCTTTGTCTTTATTATCTTTCTAATGATGTGAAGGAAAATATAGTAGTTACATTTTGAATTTTTCCTCTAGCACCGATGGGCCATCATGGATTTTGGCCATATGTGTCTTGCGCATCATGAAGACTGGCCTTGAGCGTGGAGGCATATTCGTCATCCTGAGTTTGACAGTTGATCGTCATGGAGTTTCTAGATCTCTTCTTCATACATTTTCCTGAGATTTTCTTTGATGCTCCTCAATCATTCTTAGTTGTAGATTTCACCGCGAAAATGTTGAGGGCGACCCTCCTCCACTATTTACCTAGCATTATTCAACATACAATAGATGAGTGTAACTCAAAATAAACTATCAAGAATAATCAAATGAAAAATAATTAAGACATTAAATGATTGAAATATCAAGTAAACTTCATTGGATTCAATCTGTAGTTCGTCTGCTCATAATTGAGGCACTGCATTTTCCAGGGCTGCCAACAAGGTACCACATATTCATCTTGAAATATGAGGGAAATATGTTAGTAACTAGAAAGTTGTATATCTAGGAAATATCTTTGCAACAGTACACGGACATCAGAGTCCAAATTTATGACCATTTTACTAAAGTCAGTTTTCTTATGCTCGAAGGAGTTTGCAATAACTCCTCCGACTTGCTAGGAGGAGTTGGCACTAACTCCTCTCATGCAAATCGGAGGATTTGATGGGAACTCCTCGGATTTGCATCGGAGTTCAATTCATGAACTTTGTTGGGTGAAAGATGAAAGTTGAGCTATGAAAAAATAGTTGAAATCGCGTTGGCGTCTATCTTGGGAACTTCTCCGAGTGACTGATTGTTTTAACATCTGAGCCTAGCTACTACCATGCATCCACATTGTTCTCATCACTAGGTCGTATGATGTTTGTTTATCATATGCTTACTCTTCTCCCAAGGTTATTCAGTGCCCTTGTTCAATGTAGGTTTTATGTCATCCGTATGATAACCTTCATCGCTTGTTTGGGTATAGTTTGTGTGGCATCTGGGCATCACTAAATGGATATGTCAATAATGACTCCATTCCTTTCCCTTTTGGATGAAACAAGCTTAATAATAGGTACCTTGTCTTGTGGGTTAATGCACGCAAGTTCTGGCTGATGATTCAACTGAGATTTCATAAGAGGTGAGTCCTACTACTGGATTTTCAAGCACAAGAATTTAACCCAATTTATTTCCGTCATGCTATATTATCACTTCCAATTGCCCAGATAAAGGAATCGCTACTGAGATATCGCCGTCATGCAATTCTCCACTACAATCATTGCTTTCTCCACTAGACTTTCCTTCAGCATGTGACCCTATCAAAATAGTCTCTAAGAAGATTTATGTATAACGAGATGCAAATCTATAGTGAACCCTTGACCATCATTTAAGATGATAACATGTTCGTCAAGGAAAAGAAATTACGCAAGTGATTCAACGACGTTTATAGTAGATGATTCAGTGCGAGCGTTGGGGTTAATTACGCCGAAAGGCGTACACCTATTGACAATGGGCACAATTAATGACCTTTTAATCTAAAATTATAATCTATGGCTAAGAATTGAAGATGCTGGCATATTCTTAGTCGTCCTGCCAAATCAATGAATGTGATTTACTCTTCATAACTTGTGTTTACTTTTTAACATTTACCTAATCATATTAAGAAATTACTGTAGCACCATATGATTGCCACGTTTAAATGATTAACTTTTGAAATTACCCAGTTTGGATTATTAACTGGCATTACTTCAACTTCCTCAACTGTTAGTGTGTCTCAGCCATCTATGCTTCAACTGTTGATGTGTCTCGGCCGTCTGTGCTTCTCCGGGCGTTTCATATTCTCGCCGACCCACATGAGCTTGGAGCGTTTCATATTCTCGCCTTATTCTCGCCGACCCACATGAGCTTGGAGCGTTTCATATTCTCGCCTACCCACCTTTCGGCGTTCATCAGCCACGAACGCCGAGTTTGAGGCTGTGCTAGTATTAAGTGTTTCAATCACAAGTGTTGTAATTAGACCACATGCTGGACTTGATAGTAATTGTTCTGACCAATCGCTTGTTTCTCCATAGGCGAAATGGCTTCTCCAGGGTTACTTCTTGCAGTCACAAGGTCTTTAATTGTAATGGTTCTTTTTCTACTTTCACATACTCGATAAAAACCTTTGTAACAAGATTGTGACCAACTTCTACTGGTTGAAGTGTTTTACCCTTGAAAAGACAATTGTTTCTCCCCATATTCATTTACGCACCATCAACATTTGTAGCAGTATACCAACTCTTGGCATCTCTCAAGCAATTTCGGAATCCTCAAGGGGAGAGATCGCAGACTAGAAATGTGAGGGAGCGATTTGTGAGTGGTGTATACGTTTGTTGTCTAAACTGACCGGAGACTCCCACCTCTTGATGATTAGCACAGAAAACAAGGAACCAAAGCGTCCAAGAAGTGTGCCGCCTGTAACTGCGTCCAGCAACTTTGACCTCAAAGAAATCACAATTTATCAACCTGTTCATTCATTCACCTGTTGGCGAGTGATCACGATTATTTCTTTGGCACTCCTCTTAAATTTCGTGGGGATCTATCTCAAATTTCATGGGCGTTTACTAGATTTCATGGTTGCCCTTTTAGATTACATGGGTGCTCTGTAGAAAATTCGTGAGGCAAACCGCCACATATGGACTTCATATCGATGCCACGGCATTTTCTTCTGATTTCGTTGGGGGGGGGGAAGAGGTCTGTACAAGTTCGTGGGCGCCTCCTCAAAATCTCCGTGGGTGTTCTACTGAATTCCATGGGCGTTTTTCACGAATCTTGTGAGATCTTTCTTCTATTTCGTACCCTAAATTGCTGCGTTTTTCAACAATTTCGTGGGAAGCCATCAAAAATCATGTGGGAGATACACAAATTTCGTGGGGCTTTTCGTTGAATTTCGTGGGCAGACTTATTTTCGCCAAATCATAGGAGGTTTTACAAAAATTCCTTGGCGTATGAAGATTGAAAGCAGATGGATTTTGGGTGCCCCCTAACGCAGACTAAAACAAAAACCCTAAGATCAAACTCGCGCGCGTAAGCGTTGAGCTCATGCCTATCGAAGGACATGCCTAGAACCTCTCCGAGTGCACTAGAGGGTTTCTCCTCAAACGCTCTGATCGGCAATATTTCCTTTAAGTCTTCCGAAGATGCTCGGGATACTTCGTATTAACTTCGCCAATGGTTTGCGGAGAAGTTCCTCCCAAGTCTTCCGATGGGTTCAACAGAGTTCTCCTCCAAAGTTTCATAAACCCTAATCTTCATTTTCTCGCCCCATATATTACCCAAGGTTTAATTTAAAGCTCTTTTCATGCATCATTGCAAATATTATGTTAAATAATTAATATTTTTCAAAAATATTAATTCTAAATAATTTAAATTTTTTAAACAAAATTAAAATTATTTAAGATCAACATACATCAATATTTATAATGACTTAGTATAAAACCAAACTTTCACCTCCAGCAACTTTGGGCCAAGTTGAGAACCATAGTGGGCCTATGCCAACATTACTGGATTCATATCTTCCCCATACAACATCAGATTAGAGTGTTGTCTTTTGTGCTGTGAAGTACGTGAAGAGGCGTTCTTGATTAGTTAGCTAATCATGTCATACCAACATCTCATCTGCTTAGTGACCAACACGGTTAGTTCGGACAGAAACATTAAGTGATTTGTCTTCTCGGTGTCCGATTGAGATTCCGTGAGTTGCCTTAGAATCACAATGTTGGAATTCATATGAGTAGCGTGTTTGCGAGATGAAAAGTTCACTTTGATGGACATCGAAAAAAAAATTAACCAAAGTTTGGGTCAAGCATTTGCTGCGCTTTCACTTAAAATTTATTGTACAGGGACTTATATCATCCATTAAAGTTGCAGTGATGCATTATTGGCATGAAATTAAAATAGAGAAATGAGGTGCAACCATTGCACATTCTTGAACGAAATAATAAATTATATTATTCACACTTACACATAGATAAATACATAAGTATATATATAGTTGGAGTGAGATCCAACTAAGTCCAAACATAGATGGAGAGGTTGAGAGAATATCTCAATAATCTCCTACAAAATCTCAAACCAATCCAAACTTAGTACATAGCACTAACGTGAACATTATCTCTAATACCCCCTTTAATGCTTACATTAAAAAAACTTACAATAATGAAATCACAGTTACAACACATAAAGAGTTACAACGCTTTAACTTTGTCTGGCATGGTCTTCATCAATGCCTATACCCACTCTGATGCCTCCGGACTACGCTCTTTCTCTTCTTCATCTTCGAGCTTACCATTCAACTCATTTAAAATATAAATGCTTCTTACCATCTTTGACGTTCTTGTAGAACTGATGCTTCTCGACCTCCCGAAGGACAATCTTGATACTGAACCATCCTATGGATATACTTCCATTTGTGAATATTTCCCTTTCGGCTATCTGCAGTATCTAGGAGAATGATCCGGATACTGAATGTCTTCAGCAGTCAGTTTCACAACTTGACCTTACATAAAAATAACCAGTAAATGACACTCTCGAAGCAGGAATATAATATTGTGCAGAAGAAGAATTTGATAGTTAGAGATACATACTACCAACTTATTGTAGGACACTTGTATAAATAGGAGTAGACAATATTCTAAGGAGATGTGTCATGGAGAATGAATGACCTACCATTTTAGAAGAAGAACATGAAGGAATAGTTGGAGGACATTATGCAGGGAAATCTACTATGCAGAAGATATTGCAGACATGATTGTGGTGGAAAATAGTTTCAAAAGATGCAAAGGAGTATTTACATAATTGTGATGTCTTTCAGAGGGTAGGAAAGCCATCCAAAAGGGATGAGATGCCCCTTAGACCTTAAGTAACTTTGAAATTGTTTGATAATGGGAAATATACTTTGTAGGACCAATTAATCCACCATCTAGAAGATCAGGAGCAAGAGATATAATTACAATGAAATAATATTTAACCAAATGGGTTGAAGCAACATAAGTGAAAGATTGTAGCACATAAACTGCAACACACTTCCTATTTGAACAAGTAGTTACAATATTTGGATGCCATAGAATTTTGATGAGTGATCAGGGGACTCATTTTATTAATAAGACCATCTAGGAAATCATTGAAGAATTTGAGATACATCATTAGAAAATAACTCCTTACCATCCTCAATCTAATGGAAGAATGGAAGCATTTAACACGATATTGGAGAATGTCTTAACCAAGATTTGCAATGTAAATAGGTATGATTGGGATTTGAAGATACCACTAGTGTTATGGGCCTATAGAACTACATGCAAGAAACTCACAGAGAAGACACCTTTCAGGTTGGTGTATGGACAAGAAGCAGTAGTCCCGTTGGAGTATTTGATACCTAGTTTACACATTGCATTCATTACAAACATGACAAAAAGAGGTGTGGTACAAGAAATATTGGCTCAACTCATGGAACTAGAAGAGGAAAGGATTATAGTTGGTTTCCATTGGGAAGTACAGAAAGAAAAGGACAAATCTTGGCATGATAGGCACATTAAGAAAAATAACTTCAAGGAAGGATATTTGGTTCTCCTCTATGAAAGTAAATATTTACAACACCCAGGGAATTTCAGAATGCATTGGCTAGGGATTTTTGAGATAAAGTTTGTCATAGATGGAGGTGTTGTGTACCTGCAGGATTTAGCAGGCCAAGAGATTCAAGGATTGGTCAATGGTACTCAACTGAAACTATATAGGGAGATTCGACCTACTAAACCTTAATAGTTGTAGCGGATAAAGTAGACATGTAGATATTGTATCTAGTAGGAATTAAAAGAGATAAAGAGAAGAAAAAAGTGGAAAATTGAGAAAAAGACAAAAAGAAGTTAATAAATGGACAAGGGGTAGATAGATAGTTGAATTATATAGTGCACAACATAAGTTAGTAAGTGGTATGATAGAACCTGAAGACACTACATGACAAAAAAAATATGAATGCAATGTGTCGGCATGGAAAGAAGCCAGAAAGACAGAAACCGATGAACATAGAAATAGGGTACATAAGAGCATTTATGATAGGATCCATAAAAGAAGGAAACTTACACAACATGAATCATTTTGACTTAGAGAAGAAGATATCTAAGGATGAAAAACTAAGTGTGAGAATATATTTTCAGAGCATTCAATGAAGATTCAAAGCGGTATTTTTAGGATTTTGCAGCATGGAACCACTGAAAGTTGGAGATCTCAGCTACACCGCAAGAAAAACTCACAGTGCCATCAGATCACTGTAGGAGTAAGCACAAAAAGTTCTAAACCCTAGTCAATAAGAAGGAATCGTAGACGTGGATGTTATCCCATTACCTGATTCAGTTATTCCAACATTTTTTGAAGAGAAAGAACCAGTGACTGAACAAATGGATGTTGATTTTAAGGTCGAAGAACAAAACCCTACCATAACAGAAAACTCTACACAATAGCTAGGTTTGGGAGCGTGACAACAGATGAATAGGGAAAATGATGAAAGAACATAATTAGATGAGCCTAGGGCACAAGCCGAAGTAGAGAAACAATTTKTCCCAGAGACAACACCACAAACAGAAGAATAGGTACAAGTTGAGTATGTCACAGGATAATTGGATTTCAACGCAGAGGAAGAAGTGGATGCACACTAGGAAACAGGGCCATCCAACACAATAGAAAATAAAAAGGGAAAACAACCAATACAAAGGTCGCGATGCAAATAGACARAAGTTACACTATCATTACCGCATATACCTAAAGGAGTGATGATTCTTCTGGGCATTTTAGGACATGTGGAGAAATTGAAATACATAGACCATGACATTGTAGATAGGGACAAGTTCCCCAAGTTTGTGCCAAAGGTGTATATGGAGAGAAAAGGTACAGGACCGAAAAGAGATCCAATCTTAGACCAAAACAATGGATTGCATGGATGTACAATAAAAAGAGAATGAACTTATTGGAAATCCCTCATTTTGGAAGGGGTAAAGATGTGAAAAACTACATCAAACAACTATTAGCCTTAGTGCATGGAGGAGTTCTATGTTATGACCCAAGAGGGGAATATATATGGCTAAATGTATATGATATGACCCCAAAGGGGGGTATATAGGGGCCTAAATGTACATGTAATGTGTAAATACATATGTAATAGGGTCGGCCTAGTGATAAAGGGGCCTCATGTGCAAGTGCAAATAACTATATATAAGAGATCATGTATTCATTATTGACAAGTGAATTGTGAAGTATGAATGGTATTTGGTTATTTGGAGGGGGTTCCCCTATTCTTTAAGGAGTTATTGTGTAACTTATATATATTGGAGTTGTGCTCCACATTGAAATTTTGCACATGGTGTGTACTTGTATAATTTTATGATATTTTGAGCATTTTGGATCACAACATTTGGTATCATAGCTCATGGTCTTGGGGTTTCACTGCTACATATGAGACACCTTTAAATTTTAGCTATAACCCTTTTTATACGGTGTTTCAGAAGGAATACCTTGGAGAATATTTAGTATACAGATCAAGGTATGTGGGGTTCAAATTTCATCTCCTTAGGCCTTATACTTTCAGAGATATAGCCTGTGTAAGATAGGGCTATGGAATCATCCTAAATTTAGTCATCGCATAATTTTTGCTATAAATATTTTTATCTAATATTTCAGACCCTGAAATATAGAGGTTCTTCACAGAAATTCTCCAAGTATCTATGATAAATATTTTATCTTTTGGGTCATATTACATTTGTAGATACACCTTGTGGAAGATAGGATATCAGACTAGTCCTATTGAGTAGTCTCAAGAATGTGTTCCCATAAATTATTCCTAGAGTATCCAAATTGTGTGAAACCAATTGCACTAGATAGTGGATAGTGTTTAGTATTTTTGGTACAATTTTCAGAATTGTATTTCAATTTTTTTGTGTGGGGAACTCTATACAAGCGAGATAGCTTGGAAAGGCCAAAAATCATCAAGGTGTGGGGAAGTTACCATAAATTCCACTTGGAACATCCAATTTTGGTCATACCTATGGAATTGAAGAGAAGAAATTTCAGAGGAATATAGGTTGCAATTTTAGACTAAGAAGGGACAAAATTGCAAAGATACATCAGAAGTAAGCTTGGCCAGGAGGATAGGCTCCAAATCAGGATTTCAAAGGTATGTTCACTTAAAACTATCATAAATTTTGATTGGAAAGTCCAATTGAGCTAATTAAAAATCCATTGGAAATATAAAACATAGAAGAGAATATTGGAACAAGGATTATAACTATTTGAGATATTTATCCTTTAAAATATACAAAGGTTAGAAGTCAAGGATTGGGGTTAGACCTAAATTAAGAATCAATGGTATTACCTAATTATTCCCTAGATGAAGATAAAGATGAAATCAATCATATGGAATGGTTGAGGTTAGTAAAATAATATAATATGACTCCTAGGAAAGCAAGAGATTATTTTTTTGATGAATCTTGGAAGTGGTGGATGAGTGTTGATCAAAATACTAGATGGAGCTGCACATGGGAAGAATTTGAAAAACTCTTCTCAGATAAATGGATTAGGGATACAAAAATGAAGAAATTATATAGAATTCAAGATGAATTAAAAGAATCAAAGGAAGATATTAAGAATAAGGGTGAGGAGTTATCTAAGATATGATCCCTTAATGAATCACTCATTAAGGAGGTTAAGAACTTAAAGAAAGAAAATAATAGTAAATCAAAGTGGGAAAAAGATGAATCAAGGGAAGATTTGAAAAAGAAAGATGAAGAGATATGTAGATTATGAATCCATAATAAAAAACTATTGGATGAGGTTAAGAGATTGAAAGAAGAAAAGAAGAATTGTCAAAATAAAGAAGAAAGAAGAATCTTGGATGAAGAATATACCAAAAGACTGTAAGAGGAAATTTCCAAGAGGGTTGAGAAATCCTTAAATACGGATGAGGAAAAGTCATAAATGAAATCTGGAATTAAAGAAGGACGACATAATTTGTTAGATGGGATCACATTGCAACTTCAAAAGGAGAAATAATACAATATTCAAGAAGGTCAATAGAATATACTTGAAGAAGTTGAACTCAATCTAGAGGATGTACATGCCAAATATGATGGTATTATATTGAAGGCAAGAGTAATCAAAGACCAAGAAAATATGATCGAGGATTCCATTGTCGCTGAAAATAAGATAGATGAAATGCATGTGCATAGTGAAGGAAGACCATCAAATGTGAAACCGTATCGACACCCTCATTACCAAGAAACATTTCAAGGAATACAAGAAGGATGATATCAACATTATGAAGGAAGAATATGGAATACTTGTCAATATTAATGGAACAAGGCATCACCAAACTACTCTTCAACAAGATATTATCATAGACCAACAATGACTACAAATTGGAGAAGCTTCAACAAAAATACATGGAATCAAAGGAAATAAAATTATTCAACAACTAAACACCAAGGATTAAGACCGAAAAGAATTGATTTTGGATGGATAGATCATCAACAATGGAATGAAGAAAGAAGGAACATAAGAAAGTCATATTACTTGGTTTCATCACATGTGAAGCCTTTAAATAAAAATCTTTGAGGATGAAGCTTTTTGAAGGAGGGTACTATGTTATGACCCAAGAGGGGCATATATATGGATAAATGTATATGATATGATCCCAAAGGGAGGAATATAGAGGCCTAAATGTACATGTAATAGGGTTGGCCTAGTGATAAAGGGACCTCATCTGCAAGTGTGAATATATATATATAAGAGAACATGTATCCATAATTGATAGGTGAATTGTGATGTATGAATGGTATTTGGTTATTTGGAGGGGGTTCCCCTATTCTTTAAGGAGTTATTATGTAACTTATCTATATTGGAGTTGTGCTCCATGTTGAGATTCTATACATGGTGTGTACTTCTGTAATTTTATGATATTTTGAGCATTTTGGATCATAACATTCTATGGATGGAAAGACCAGTTTCGATAGATGTATACCTGATTGCGTAATTAAAAGGTCTTCCAACTAATGGAGAAAATACATAACAATGACAAGAATAAGGATAAGGCTCTGAAAGAAGAAATGAAGAAGTTTAGCACTGAAAAGGGGGTAAAGAGGCATAATAATCAACCAAATCAACGAACATGCAACAAGATTGGAAGCTAAGTTAATGGAATGTAAATTGTTGAGGAAGTGTTGCAAAGAAGAAGCACCAGCAAGTGTCATAGCAGCAGTCGTGTAGTGCACGAAATGACTCTTATTGAGTTGGATCCATATTTATTGAACTTATTTCTGTATGACTGTCAAGATGCACAATACTTAGGAACAAAGTTCCACTATTCATGGTTGATCATACTCATAGCATTGGTGGGTTGGGGACGCCCCAAGTACAGTGGATTTTTCCAAAGGTTAGGAAAGTGTCACACAACGCAATAGACAACTATGTGGCATAGTTCAGACACAAAGATGAGGAAGTATAACTATATTATGTTTGCGATGTATTTTGATGAGATGCAAGAAAATGTGGCTGAGACATGGAGGATAACACCAAAAGTGGTGTAGGAACACAAAAACATAACAAATTTTCAAGTGTCTAGAAACAATGTATGGATTCAAGCCAAAAGGGATCCAAAGAAGAATTGGTTGTAGATAAGGTATTATGTGACTGGAGAGGAAGTTCAATGGGCCATGAAAGACTGGATTTAAGAGTGTAAGGTAACAATGACCTCAAAAAAGGAATCAAAAGTAAAGTACCCAGTAGAAGTTGGCACGTCACAAAAATCAAAGAATCCAACAGAAAATACGAGGAAGGTTGTTGAACACGCAAAGGATACAGGAGGGAGCGCAATAGTTAGAAAACCTAGACATAAGAATATTAAAAATCCCTCATCGTGGGAGAAGGATCATACCATTGTAACTAATGGGGGAGTATATAAGGAGAAAAATGTTCCCATGCAGGAGGAACTAGGAGGAGTGGTACTAGACATGGAAGTACCAATGACTACAGTGAAGACAAAAACTCTTCCTATGAAGAGGATATTGTTACAGGAAGAAGGCCATAGAAATAATATGAAGGAACACAAGAGTGTCCCTAAATTGAAGTTGACAAAATATGATGCAGAATTGGTTGCCAAGAAGGTGTATCATTGTGCAATAGAGGCATGGTGCGACGCTAAGAAGCAGTGAGAGGAAATAATCTAGAAGCTAACAGAAGTTAAGGACACATTGGCACAACTGCAACTGAATGCAGCATAGTAGAAGGAATAGGCACAACCACAAGAGACTGCTCAGGAAAAGTCAATTCCAGTGCAAGAGACGGTCTAGATTATAGCATCGGGGAGAGAATTTTTTTGTATTACGTAGGAAATCTTGCAAATGGATGAGAAGACAATGCAGAAAAAACTGAAAGACATAGACCACTTGGACTTGAAATTTCACAACGTCCCAACCAAAGCATTGTATAAACTTCAAGTTAGTATCACACGGGAGATTCAATCGAGGGCATGCATGGACGTGACATAGTTACATTTGGCTAAGGACGTAAGGGACACACTGTAGATTAAAATCAATGAGGTGCAAGCTGAGAGGGAGGAAGAGAAGCAACACATTGGCCAGATAGAGCTATGTGTAGAAAAGGTATTCAAGTCAATTCCCTCTAGCACACAAGAAGGGGAGCACTTACAAACAAAAGTAAAGATTCAAAAGATAGCACAGTCCATGGAGAACTATAATATCCATATCACATATCTGATGGAACTCTTACAACCAATCACACTGCCAGAAGTTGGATCACAGAGAGAGAAGGAGGTGACAGGTCATAAGGAGAACATTGCGCAGGTCTTCAAGGAAATCATAGAGTTATATGACAGAAGGATGAACCTACATGAAGATGAAAAATTGTAGGACTTAGAAAAGAAAGAAGAAGGAATAAACACTTTAGTGGAGGACTTGAAGCAAAAACAAAAGGGGATGAACATAGCATATAGGTTGAAGAGTGTGTAGGAATTGAATAACCTGTAGGACAATTTGAAGAGTATACAGGAAGAAAAAAAGTCAAGGCAGGCTCAGATGGAGCCACTACAAGAAGGTGCAGAGCAAATGTTGATAAACATTGATGCATCCAAGGGGCATATTGAAAAAATCAGCTTGGATACTGAAGAATTGTTGAAGGAACATATCACTACGAAAATTGTGGAGTCTATAATGGAGAATAGTGCACAAGTGAAAGCTCGAGATGAGTATATTTTAGGCAGACTCTAGGAGTTGGATAATTCATTGAAAATTGCAAACATTGCCTGAGTGGCTTGAGATGAGCCACAAGTGAGTGTTAGGGGATTATTGGAGCAGGCTATTTTGGGGAAATGCACAACAATTATGGAAAACAGTTAGAAATGGGACCACAAATGAAGAGCGCACTAGAAGTCAAGGAAAAGCAATGTGCCATAAGACATGGAAAGAAATGCATCGGGTAAAAGGGAAAAGCATTGTGAGGAAGAGGAAAATTCGAAGGCAGAAAGAAGGGTATCACAATGACGAAATAGTTGTATCGAGGACCAACAAAGTGCAGGAGGTTATAATGTGGACAAACCTAATACACTTAGGTTTAGGGTCTCGGTCTTTGATGTAAAGGGTTTTAACCCATTTTTGAAGTATAAATATGTATTATAAGATATGAGGATATCATGTCATGGTATATTTTTTATGAGTTATGAGTCATAATTATCATTTTTGGTTGAGAGATGTGGAGCTAATGTTGAGTCAGTTTTGGAGACTTATGGATTGTAACTGAGGGTTAGTTCACAAGATATGGAGCTTGGTGAGACATTGGTCACCCTCACCTATACATGTACATTTATGCACTTCTGATGTAATGCACATAGCGCAATGACTTGACTTGATCAATAAATAAGAATATAATGCCAGATCTTTCTGGATGTAACCCAAGGGGGGTGAACCACGGTAAAAAATTGTGTCATTGTGTGGAACGTTTTTGTTATGTATTGTAATCGTATGTGATGAATGAATGAGTGAATCTGTTAGAGTTAGAATGTAGCATGCACTAGATATGTTGTGATTTTTTACTGCAGAATGAATGTTAATAATTGAGTATGAATGGTAGATATGATATATATGAGGTAGAAGGAATTTCTAACATCCCCGTGAGCACCATCCCTTCCATGGTTACTAACATTTGGGCCCTGCAATCACCCAAAGCCATCTCGGGTGAGACTTCATTGTGCACTTTGTGCACAGTGTTTCCTTCTGGTGTCTAGAAGGGTTGATGGTTTGGAGGGTTTTATTGGAAACCTAGAGTAGAATGTGTGTCAGCCCAAACATTCTGACATATGCCCACCTCCAGGTTTTCCATTAATTGGAAGCACAAATAACAGATCAACATAGCTATGTGCAAGAGAATAATGTTTAATTTGTTTCCATTCAGGAAGGATTAAATGATATGAAACGATAGATAACTGAGAACCAAGATGCTCCAACTAATCTTCCTTGTTCCCAAGAAGGATAAATAAGAATCAACTATGCTTCCCTTAATTGATGCCAACAAGCCAAAGAGAAGGATAAAAAGGAAATGAAGATCTCACTAGAAACCTATTCTCAACTCCACAAGGTTGCCCATGTTTTGGTCCATAAAGGGAATCTTCCTCCCATCAAAGAGCTCAGCAAGACCAAGAAAATAGAGAAACTCTTTAGAGAGCTCTATTAGAGCATGAATAAGAGGAAAGAAAATTCTTAGGAAGCCATTGAAGTGGCAGTAGAATTAATGGAGGAGAATCTTGTTCAACTGGCCAAGACTCAAACAATGATCTAATGTTTCATGGCCAATATGACATGAGACATGAAAACCCTTACACACAACTCAACATCACACGAAAATGTTGGAATATTGAGAGGGAGACAGATCTTTCCAATGGGCTATCATACGCCTAAAACGAAGATCGTATGCAAAAGTTACGACCCCGAGAAGTTGATGTATTGACTTACCCAAATGGGGCCCACATCACTTTTGGCGCTTCATTTCCTAGGGTTAGGTTTTTGGATGTTTAGGGTTTTTGAAACTCCTGTTTATTGTAAAAAGACCTTGAGAGCCTCATTGTAATCATCTTCTTGCGAATGAGCACGATCGTCACATCTCTTCTCAGAGATAAGCCGCCACCATTCCAACAAGCTTGTTTTTCGCTACATTTTACAGTTTCAGCTTATTTCCTTATTGAATAGAAAACCAGATTTATTGTATCTCTGTTATTCCTTGTTAAGCATTTGGTAATAATATACAGTCATTTCGTTCTTCTCATAAAATATGGATCAGTGGTATCAGAGCAGTCTGCTCCTTGTCGTCTTAATGCATGTCCCCAATGAGGTCAGAGTACAAAGATTTGGGTCTCGAGCTTGTTTATCTTGAGGACAAAATCTCTCGCACACCCAAGCGACCTCTCATGGAATGAGAAAAGAAAGATGACGGGATGGGGAGATCCTTTCAAACTATTGATTGAGGAATCCCTCACGCAATAGAGAAACAAGATGATGGATAATTTCACGCAAATCCTTCGGCGACTACCAACAGGCGACGCATCTTCTTCGAGCGGAGGCACCCCCCCCTTCAAGGTACAAATAAACTTTGATATTCCTATATTTGAAGGTAAGATAGACACAGATGATGTAGACAAGTGGTTGAATCTACTAGAAGGGTATTTCTTTGTCCATAACTTTTTGAATAGAGAAAAGATTACTTTTGTGCTCCTCAAAGTTNCTATATTTGAAGGTAAGATAGACACAGATGATGTAGACAAGTGGTTGAATCTACTAGAAGGGTATTTCTTTGTCCATAACTTTTTGAATAGAGAAAAGATTACTTTTGTGCTCCTCAAAGCTGTTCTCCATGTCAAAGATTGGTGGGAAACTTTCTGTGAGCAAAAGGAAATAGAGGAACCTTCATTATTTACAGTCACAACCACCTGGGAATCCTTCACGGATGCTATTAAGGAACAATACTACCCTGTTGGAAGTTATGAATCTTGTATACCAAATGGACCACACTGCGGCAAGAAAGAGACCAAGCAGTGCCAGATTTCACAAATATCTTCCATACCTTGCATACCAAGTTGGGTATCAAAGATTCGAAGAGACATATGGTGCTCAAGTATTGCGGTGCTCTGCATAGATACATCCAGACTGAAATGTAATTTCTAGACATCTCATCCTTGGGCGCGGCCTATCGATATGTCGTCAAAATCGAGTATAAGCTCAAACAAAAGACGTGACAATTTGGGTCAGGGAACCCCTCACAACAAAACCCAGGAAAGGGCAGCCCCAACCCAAAGAACAAAGGATAGGGAAAATATGCACAGTATTAGGACAACAAGTCCAAGCCGCAAGCAAAGAAGGACACCGAAAAGACAAAGAAAGATATCGGGAAGTGGTGTGACTTCCATAAGAACCCTTGGCATAACAATGTTGGCTGTCACTCAAAGAACACGCTGGTGGCTGAAGTGAAATCCTCTGAATCATATGCGATTTCTGACTCCGAGTCAGAACCAGAAAGGGGAAGATAGATCATTGATGCGGAGCCGAGTGCCATTGTTGCTACCACCAAGCTCTAGCATGGTGAACCAGATGAGCTAGAAGAAGGAGAGCACCTCTTCCATTCCCAGATGTGGGGAAAAGGCACCCCACTACACTTCAATGTTGATAGTGGTAGCCAGAAGAACCTCATCTCAGTAGAGGTCATCAAGCAACTAGCCCTACCGACAATGCCACACCCACAACCCTACACCATTGGATGGCTCCGCCAAGGAAGTGATCTCCACATCAGCCAACAATGTCAACTGTCGTATGACATCAAGCCCTTCAAACATGAGGTATTGTGTGATCTTTCTCCCCTCGAAGTTTGTGATGTTCTTTTGGGCCAACCCTATTTATGGAAACGTCATGTTGTATATGAGTCTAGGCCTCGTAGTGTTATTATTACTTTGAACAGGAAATTGCACAGGATACCCGAGGTTGTCCCACCTAGTGCTATTTCCTTGATATCTACTAAGCAATGCCAGAAGGTCATCTCTCAGACGAGAAAGTTTGTCTTCTTCATGATTCACTCTCAGAATGAAAGAAAAATCATAGCCATATCCAGGGTCTCTACGGTCGACCTCTCCACACAACAGAAGCAAGTAGATAAGGTCATGGAAGAATACTCAGATATCTTCTCCTCACCTACTGGGATACCTCTGCACTGCCAGGTCAAGATCCCCATTGATCTGACCCCCGACGCACCGCTACCCAATGGGGCAGTCTATCGTCATTCTCTGTTATAGAATGAGGAGATCAAGCGATAGATCCAAGAATTGCTCCACAAGGGGCACATCCATCCTAGCTCATCACCTTGCAGGAGCCCAATCGTGCTGGTATAGAAGAAAGATGGAACCTAGAAACTTTGCATTGATTATCGAGCTCTGAATAAAATCACAGTCAGAAACCGGTACCCAATTCCCTGAATCGACGACCTCCTTGATCAACTCATAGGGGCCAAATACTTTAGTAAGATTGATCTGAAGTCTGGCTACCACCAGGTCCCGATAGAACAAACAGATGTATGGAAGACCACCTTCAAGTCAAAGGAAGGCCTTTCTGAATGCTTGGTCATGCCCTTTGGTCTGACAAATGCTCCAACCACTTTCATGAGGATGATGGATGATATCCTACGACCATTCACCAATACTTTTGTAGTGGTGTATCTTGATGACATTCTCATTTATAGCAAGACTTGGGCCGAACACTTGCAACATATTCAGTAGGTTCTGCACACCCTGTGACAGCACAAGCTATATGCCAACTTGGAAAAATGCTCCTTCGGCATGGACAAGGTCCATTACCTAGGCTGCATCATTGATCAACATGGTGTACATGTGCATCCAGCCAAGATCCAAGTCATCCATGACTGGCCAGCCCCAACCACACTCACGGAGCTTTGGAGCTTCTTGGGCCTTGCCAATTTCTACTGCAGGTTTGTGTTTGGATTCTCCCATATTGCATGGGCCCTCAGCCAAATAAACAGGGGTGGTGGTAAGGTGAAATTTGCATGGGGCCAGCACCAACAATAAGCGTTCAATGATTTGAAGCAATGCTTGTGCTCATCCCTAGTACTTTCACTACCAGACCTACAACAACCCTTTGAGATTGAAACTGATGCTTCAGACTATGTTGTGGGTGCCGTTATCACGTAGCACGACCACCCCGTGGCCTATCATAGTGCGACACTATTAGATGTTGTCCGTAAGTACCCTACCCCATTGTACTCCATTGTGCAAGCCTGCCGCCAGTGGAGACATTACATTCTTGGGAGGGAGACAATCATCCACACTGATCATAAGCCACTGTAGTTCATGCAGACACAAGGAAAATTGAAGAATGACCACCATCAAAAGTGGTCCACATACTTGCAGCAATTCCACCTCAACATCAAGTATAAAATAGGAAGCACCATCCGTGTCACTTATTGTCTCAGCATACCACCAGTTGCGGCACTCACCACAGTGCTAGACTCCTGTGACCATGAGACTTCTGGATGGCCCCAAATCTATGAGACAGACCCGGACTTCGCCACCACCTACAAAATGTTGGGTGCAAAGGTAGTTGTCGATAATTCCCATCTTCAGGATGGCTTGTTGTGTCGTCTGGGCCATATATGTGTTCCCTCAAGTGAGCGAGTGAAGTTGATCTGGGATGCCCACTACAACTGGGTGGCAAGACACTTCAGCGTCAAAAAGATAGTGGCGATGCTACAAAAACATTTCTATTGGTTGAAACTTTGACAAGAGGTTAGCAAGCATATCAGGTCTTGCACTACTTGCACTATTTCCAAACCAACCACTAAGAAACAGGGCCTGTACACCCCTCTTCCTACTCCTGACAGACCATGGGAATCCATCTCAATGGACTACATGTCAGGCCTCTCATCCACCAATCGGGGAAATGACTGTGTTTTTGTGGTTTTCGATCACTTTTCTAAGATGGTGATTCTGGTTTCTTGCAAGAAGAGCATCACAGCAGAAGCCACTGCCAAGCTCTTTTTTGAACGAGTCTGGGTACATTTTGGAATCCCACAAACCATTGTCTCAGATTAGGACAGTCAATTTCTTAGCGCATTTTGGTCAAGCCTCTGGTCACTGCTAGACACCAAGCTCATCAAATCCACGGCCTTCCACCCACAGACAGATGGCCAAACCGAGGTCATAAATCGAATGGTCATGCATATCCTATGCATGTATAATTCCAATCACCCTCGCACATGGGATGAGAGTCTTCCTTATGTCCAGCATAGCTACAACCGAGCCTTGCATAGCTCAAATAGCTACAACCGAGCCTTGCATATCTCAAATAGCCACAACCCCTTTCAGGTGAGGTTGGGATTTGGTCCCATAGATGTTTCACTTCCCCTTGCGGTCACCTCGACCGACTCTTCTCCTACTCCAACTTAGGCTGACAAAGCCACCTAATTCATTGAGAGGATCTAGCACATCTACCAATAGGTTCAGGATATCCTACAGAAGTCTAATGACAAGTACACGCAGTGCCATGATCAACATCGGGTGCCACATAAGTTTCAGGTGGGCGACAAAGTTTGGTTGCATTTGCAGAATGAACGCCTTACAGGACCCCATTGGAAGCTTCACCCACTCCGATATGGTTCGTACACCATCACCAAGGCTATGGGGGATAATTCTTTTGTGCTCAACATTTCTCCTTTCCTTGGCCTACACCCAGTGTTCAACGTGGACCTCCTTCGGCCTTATTTCCCACCATTATTGGACACCTCAGACGTAGTAGAACAACTGACACCAATAGAGCTCAACCATGAATGCATACAATAGGAATCTAGTGATCAGATTGTGGACACACAGATCAAGGGCACTCGACAACAAAAGATCCAGCTTTATCGAGTCGTCAAAGCAGGGCAGCTCCTGCACCAAGGCAAGTGGCTCACCCGGGGCCAAATTCAGCAGAAATTTCCTCATCTAATGGGGGAACTCAACGCAATGGAGAGAATTGCTTCCTAAGGATGGAGGATTGATCCAGGTGGATATCAGTGGCCACCCACCTTTCCCAGCTGGCTCAAAACAACTTTCTAGCAATTTTGATAATTTACTATTTTTAGCAGTTTTTCGGGTCTTGAACTTTCGAAGTCGTTTTGAGGCCCTAAATGATGTTTTTTGGGCTAGGTTGTGGTTGTAAAATTCCATCATGCAACTGTTGTATTCCTCGGATAGATCTTTCCAATGGGCTATCATATGCCTAAAACAGAGATCGTATGCAAAAGTTACGACCCCGGGAAGTTGATGTACTAACTGACCCAAACGGGGCCCACATGACTTTTGGCGCTTCATCTCCTAGGGTTGGGTTTTTGGATGTTTAGGGTTTTTGAAACTCCTGTTTATTGTAAAAAGGCCTTGAGAGCCTCATTGTAATCATCTTTTTGCGAATGAGCGTGGCCGTCACTTCTCTTCTCAGAGATAAGCCGCCACCATTCCAGCAAGCTTGTTTTCCGCTGCATTTTATAGTTTTAGCTTATTTCCTTATTGAATAGAAAACTAGTTTTATTGTATCTCTGTTATTCTGTGTTAAGCATTTGGTAATAATCTGTAGTCATTTCATTCTGCTCATAAAATTTGGATCAGGGGTGAATCAATATGAGCACTTGTGACCACTTTCAATCACATATATTATCTTCAAGTTTATCACCTGTATTCAATAGTTCATCACTTATACATTCAGTATATCATTTATTCATAAAAAATATCATTCATCACTGCCTAATAAACAACCATAGATATATTGTACACCAAAATTTATGTGGAAACCCAAATGGGGGGAAACCACATTATGATTTATTATATATATCAATAATACATTTATAGGAAGCACCAACTTCCCAATTCTCTAGCACCAACTGGAAGGAGGTTCCAACCCCCTATTTACAGGCACCAACCTAAAGGAAACTCCAACTCCCTAAATTATCTAGCTACAACTTGAAGGAGGATACAATCCCCTAGTTTATAGGCTCCAACCTAAAGGAAGCTCCAAATCCTCGGGCTCTCCGACACTAACGGGAAGGAGGCTACAACCCCCTTTCCTTGCCCCATCCTTCCTCCCTGAAATATAAGTGTAGACTCAAACTGTCACTACCACTGATCAACCTGTAACTTCCAATTTCATTGTCACTATTAGATAAACTTGTCACTACCGATATAACTATCATTGACATTGATATACCATCATCAATAAACTATAACGAGATCCAATCACATGGATATTAAAACCATCATCATACCATGTACATCAGTTGTGTACATCAACCATGTACCAAAACATGTACCATACCATGTACTAGAACCTATACCATACCATGCATCAACCATGCACCGAAACCTATACCATACCATGCACCAAAACCTATACCATACCATGCATCAACCATGTACCATATCACTCACAATATGTCTCAATCATGTTGTACACCATTTACCATATGATATCATCAATGAAGTGCCTCAACCGAGTACCAACATCATGTTGGACACATAGACCACAC
>JASDQU010735311.1:4219-19540 GCA_032191745.1 Picea mariana
TCAGATGATAAAGCAAAATTAGCTTGCATCACCACAGTTAAAAAATCAGAATGTGTCAAAGAAGCTCACGTCTTGGGTAGTTACAGGCAAGAACAAATCAGTGAGGAACCGCTGTCTGCTCTTATATCACATTCTCTTATTTTTACAGTCTGTGGGAGCAACATAAAAGACTGATGGATGTTCTGTAAAGCTCGAAGAGTTGTTCCTCCGCCAGTCAACCCCTTCTAAGTAAGGTAAGGTATCATGGAACAATGCCAATGAACGTTTCTAACCGGTGTATCAAATAAAAAAAAGAATCATCCAAACCTGAAGTGTGAACTGCGACAATGGACACTGCAGAAAGCAACAGGACAAGTCATTGTCTACATGCATCTTAATACTGGACAAGTTTCCAGGGAAATTTAATTTAACCTTCCAGCCATCAACCATAGGAGTAGACTTGCGTTGAGCAATGGCTTAGAATGCCCTGTTCTTATCTTTCCAGGTTTAGGGGAACGGGTGCATTCATTGGATCGCCATCCATCTTTGAATTTTCTGTTTGAGCTGCCACTTTATGTGCATCGACTGATTCTGATTCTGTAGAAATCGCAATATGGGTTTCTTCTGTAAGAAAGTTAGACAAAGGAAATTTCGACCCTTCCTGCAGAAGGGACCAACCCTGTGGAGGAAGAGAGTTTCCAACAGAATAATGCACAGGACTCAAAACTGTCGACACTGAAGCTTGAGCATTCAAAGGTGGCATGCCAGAATTGACCCAAGAGGGTGAATTCACAGCTGGAGGTAACAAGGCTGGTGATCCTGGTTCATGACCCAAGGGAACCAATCTGGGTGAAACAACTCTCTGGTCTTGTGTATCTTGGCCAAGATATTGTCTAGGATAAAGCTTATCATCACAGACCTCATAGAAATTTCCAGTGCGAACCTCCTGACAGAGAGAACAAACACTGCAGAAAAGCCACTGCACTAAATCTGTCACATCAGGCTGCCCACAACAACAGCCATTCCCAGGTAGGCCAAACCTCTTCCGCATCTTAATCCTCCAAAACCCACCATAAAGAAGCCCAAACACGCAAAGAATTATCCCAGTGATACCAAGACCTTCCCGAATATAATCATTATCAATATTGACAGCAGCCAAGGTGAAGATCCAATAAGGGGCCATGCACAACAAAATGAAGGTCACTATGTGCACATACATGTTCCCGAATCCTAGTCTATCCATGTTCCACCCGAAAACACAGAACCCACAAAATGTTGAAGAAAATGCAACAGAACGATCACTCCAGCAGTCAAATAGACCTCCCTGCCATTCCGGTTTAGGTTCCATTCTTTTACTCTCTCTTTCAAGAAAAGAGAATCTCTTTTCAAGCAGCGCAGTTTTGCCTTTTACAGAGTTATCACCTATCTGAGTAAGATCTGCCTGAACCTCCAAATCACTTTCGTAATCCTTTCCGAGAGGACTGAGGATGAGATAGAGACCAGCTGCAGCAGGAGCACCTATTGCAACAGCAACGCACAAACCCACACCAATAGCAGGACGCTCTGATCTCTTATAGCCCCAGTTGAGACCACAGAGTGCATACTGCGCAAAACAATTCACTTGCAGAAGTAGCACGACTACCATCATGTGTGCCCACTCATGAGGTTTGTAAGTCCCATTTTTGCAGTAGACCTTTCTAAGATTGACAATGTCCTTTGGTTTCCATCTAAAAAGAAGTGAAAGATGATAGCAACGCTGTGGGTGTTGATAAAGGACCATCAGGGTAAAGAGAGCATTTAGAATTTGATTATTGACCTCAAACCAGGCATCCCTCTGACTCTTTTTAGGCAGGGCCCTATCAAGAAGACCAACCATAACCAAAAAAAGAATAGCTCCAGATACTGCCACAGCAATTCCCCATATCAACAGTGCCAAATTCTTTGGATTTCGCAGCCATTCTTTCCCTGTCTCTTTCAAAATCGCCCACCTAATTTCCCCAACAAAAGGCACGTTAACGCCATCCTTGAGGCCATGGAGAGGCTCCGGTGCCGGAGTTGGCGTAGATCGCGATATCCCATCTCTTTCATTGGCTATCCTTTGAAATGTTGCAGAAGGCGAAACAAGAAGAATCGGCGAGCCTAGCTTCGGAAAGCCTGGTCTTCTGGGAGGCTTACTAAAGTATTTGAAAAATGATCTCTTAGGCTTCTTCGGTGCTCGTGCTTTATTTTCTACACCTCCCAACTGTCGATTGCTTTCTAAGAGTCCTTTCTGAGAAGACATACCAGAAAATGACCCAATTGTCTGTTTGTTTAAACTGGGGGATATTCCGGAGAAGGATCTATAATCCTCTGTCTGGATCTGATCAATTCCTCCATTTTCGGCATTCTCCATTATCAACATATTCAAAGAAAAATTGCCAGGACTGTAATTTTTCTGTTTGATACAAGGCTTATGCTCTTACAGAATTCCCTATTTCTGTACTTAGGAACCCAAGAAGGCAATATCAAGGAGACATGACTGCCGTTATTTATGGAATTCTATAGACTAAGACTAGCTAACACGAATATATCAATCACACACAGTTTTTATCTTACTCTGGAGCTCTGCATGCCAAAAGCCTATCAAAAATTCCTGACCCAATATCAAACATGCCTGATTATGATGAAAGTCAAACATTTTGCAGGAAACAAAAGCCCTATCTAGAATTGGGGAACCCACTAAAAAGTTATCAGGTAGACATGGCTGCCATTCAGTTCTGCTGCTCTACAGGCCAAAATCCTATCTAAACTTAGGGACCCGAAAACAAAAAATATTAGGCTGGTCATTCCATTCTGGCACACAAACATGTTACAGAGGTTGCAAGGTCATGAAAAAGCTGCAATTTTCTCACCTATATAGAGGAACTCATCTGAAATTAGCCTCAGATTGCTAATCCTTCTTTAACATCATTCATCAAGCCTCATCCATGGCCGCCCACCTCCATCAGATCGCTTAATTCATTATCCAGATGGATCCATTAATTCAACTTTTGAATAGACAAGCCAATCCTTCCTTCCAAACTTCTTGTTTATCAGTGCCACCTACCTTTTAACCCTTTCGGTTTTCCTTCTCGGAATCTAACTAACGCGTGTGGCCGCACTGACCTGCTTTTTCAATGGTGTTTGCTTGTTTTCTATCTCGAAATTTCTGGTGCCACTTGGCATCAATTTGGAATTACACGTGTTCTAAGAACTTGGCGATGCTCCTGGCAAACACTGGAAATGTTCTGTCCTGGACTACTTTATTATTACCCTGTTCTCAATCAAATCAGATGTATGATATTTTATTATTTAATTTTATTGATATTAATAAACTGAGTTAACTTGTTTACAAATGAGGCAACTCTTATATTAAAACGACATTAAAAAGAAAATATCAGCGACATGATAAACACAATTAAACTCTGTGACTCAATCAAACTATGCCAGCATCAATGAGATTGAACAACTATGATTGTTAAGTTTGAACATATGATTAATTATGGAGTTTTGCTTTTCTTTTCATTTTTTTTTTCTTTCATTTTATTTAAAAAAAAATCATTTTATTTTAATTTTTTTTTAAGTAATTTTAAGTTACTTGGTACGATGAGGGTTATACTTATTGAAAATTTTCAGATTAATTAGTTTTTAATTAAAATTAAATTTTAATCAAAAATATGTAATGTGTGAAATTTAATGATAGAAGAGTATTTTTTATTGTATCTACAAATTAAAAGTCAGGATTTAATATTATAACTTTGGTGATGCGTAGTTAGTTATTAGAGGGTCTAATTAACACAAATTATTACAAATTATTGATTAATATACTTGTCATGTATAACCTGCAGGCGACACGATGGTGGACAGTGTTTAGGGTTTCGACAGAGGGCACAATGGAAGACAGTGTTTAGGTTCCGACGGACGGCACAATGGCGGACGACATTTAGGGTTTCGACGGATGACACAATGGTGGACGATGTTTATAGTTCCGACGAACGACACAATGGTGGATGATCTTTAGGGTTCCAAGGATTAACCTGCGAGTGGAAGCTTTGGCATTGCCTCTCAACATTCATCAACCACAGTTTTGAGTGGTTGGGCTAGTTGAATACCTCAGATGGGGTGTTATCTTAAATGAGTGTCGATTTTGAGTGGTTGGGCTAGTTGAGTACCTTGATTGGGGTGTTATCTTAGATGAGTGTGGTTTCCGATGACTTAGGGTGGCTTTGACAAAGTTTAAGTAACAATTATTTAAGAGTTTTAGTGGTCTCATGACATCCATGTTTTAGCTTTTAATTATAGTTGTTTATATTATGTTTAGTTTCTATATGGTATCTTCTTTAGTTATGGTTCTTAGGGTGGCTTGGACAAAGTTTAAGTAACAGGTATTTAAGAGTTTTAGTGGTCTCATGACATCCATGTTTTTTAGCTTTAGTTATAGTTGTTTATATTCTGTTTAGTTTTCATATGGTATCTTTTCTAGTTATGGTTTTTGTGAATGTAGGTTGGTTTCTTCCCTAGAGTCTTTTTGTAAACATTGTTATAAACTATGGGTATGATTGGTTATAACTTTGACTCTTTTTGTATTCAAATCTAATTGATTTCCTATCTAATTGATTTCCTATTATGAAAGATTAATCTGGAAGTTGTTGTAATTTTATGAATATTTTTTTTAATTAATAAAATTTATTCACTAATTTTAAAAAATAAATTACTTATTAAGTAACATTTTTTTTAAGTAATAAATTTATAAAAAAAATAATAAATTAAATTTTATATGTAATATTGATAAGTTAATGGTTTTTAAATTTTATTTAATTTTAAATTGAATTAGATGATTAAAAATTCAATTAAAATTAAAAGTCTTTTTATATTAAATTATAATTAAGGAACCTATTTAAGGAGATATACATACTCTTCTTTCTTTTTTGGATTTTGGATTTGAACCTATGATTTTTTAGGAAAAATCATATACTTTTAACCATTAAACTTACTATAAACTTTTATATATATATATATATATATATATATATATATATATATAATAAAAAAACAATATATATTATATTTATAAATCTAAATCTTGTTGTAAAAAAACTTCATTAATTACTGCAGAATCATAATCAAACCATTTAAAATTATATAACTTACTTTGTCAATACATGATTTACTACAAAATCATAATCCAAACGACTTGAACGTATGTAAGGTACATGATTATTGAAAAGGTTTATACTATACTACATGATAGTATTGATGTTTTTGAATGTGTAAAAGATATATTGTTATAAGGTATGAAAGGTATAAATTGTGAATTTATTAATTTACTTTTTGTTGGGGTAATTTTTAATTTTTTTAATTAAGTATTTATTAAATAAAAATATGTAATGATTAATGTATTTTACTAAATAAGAAATAAAATATAATTCTTAACTTTAATATTTGAAAATAATTTTTGTCAATATATGATCTACTACAAAATCATAATCCAAACGACTTGAAAGTATATAAGGTAGATGATTATTGAAAAGGTTTATAGTATATTACATGATAGTATTGATGTTTTTGAATGTGTAAAAGGTATATTGTTATAAGATGTGAAATGTATAAATTGTGAATTTATTAATATATTTGAAATTTTGTTGGGAGTAATTTTTAATTTTTTAATTAAGTATTTATTAAATAAAAATATATGATAATTAATGTATTTTACTAAATAAGAAACAAAATATAATTTTTAATTTTAATTTTTAAAAATAAAAAATAAGGTGAAAGAATCTTTTTAAAAGTATGTATAAATAAGAAATAAAATATAATTCTTAATTTTAATTAAAAAAAGATAAGATGATAAAGTGGAGGAATCTCTTGAACTCAAGAAAATATTGGAAACAATCAAATCAAAAACAAGAAAATAACTATACAAACATATAAAACACATTGACTCAATATAATTAAGAATATCTTTATCAATAAATTTATAACAATACATATATTTTTTTCAAAGTTAATACACTTATAATTGAAAATTTATTTTCAAAAGTGCCATAAAATAAAGCTATTTGATTCCAACCTAGTTCTCGAGAAATTAACAATCTAATTGAGAAAGTAAAAAGAAACAACGAACAAAAAAAATCACCAAAAAAATTATTTGTCTTCTCACAACATCAACATCCATGTCCCTTTGTTCCATGTTACCTTTCTCTTTTGTCGACTAATAAACCGCAACAACATAAACGATAAGAACGTTACAACCGAAACGTCACCCAATTTGATGGCAACGGAATGTGGATGCTTCATTAAAAATGAAAATTAAAAATCATATATCAGTTTTTTTTATTTAATGAAAATTAAAAATCACATATTAATATTTTTGTTTAGATAAAAAAATTATTTAAAGAAAATTAAAAATTATATATTAATATTTTTTATTTAAATAAAAATATTATTTATTTGTCTATTTTATTTTAGTTTATCTTTTTTCATCCGGTCAGTAATAACCAATTTTTTGTGTAGCATTTAATGTTGAGGCGATTGATATATACACCATGGGATCATCTTGATATATACACCAGAATATATCTGATGATAAATATACCACTTGTCACAACATTGAATATTGAGTAACAGGCTAATTATTGTTGGCCCTTTTGATTGGCAATCAATATCCAGCATGATGCAGAGTCTTAAAGACTTTGTAGTGGATGGATGCCTCATCGATGTTGCATAAACCCATGGTATGGATGACCAGCTGAGGCGACTTACTTACATCAACCCAGTGGCTTATGCCCATTGTTGCATCATAGAAGCATAGTGTATGCGGATGTCCATAGCCTGTTGCAGCGCAATGATCGCCATGCATTGATTTTCGACCAAGGTTGAGGGGATGACAACGAACCGAAGATTTGAAGGGACTCGACGTATAGGTAGACGTCATGCCCAATTTGAATTTGAGCGTGTCATGCCCATTTGAATTTGAATTTGAAAATGAGCCCGCTCATTTTTTTAAATTTAAGCACCATTCCATTCATTTGAATTTGAGCAGGAGCCATCGGCATTTTATTCATAATGGTGGTTAGCAGAGCCTGAGGCCACCTTGGAGAATTTCAATGAATGACTACGTCAAGCATGAGATTAATCTAGCCAAGTTGCAAGAGAAATTTATATTGACCATTCTCTCCTTCACTACTCCACGTGACATTTGCAAATTGTCAGTCGTCTCCAAACTCTTGAGATCTTTGGCCTATGATGACTCTCTCTAGAACAAATTCCTTCTCCAACAATGTTATCAAATCCGGCATATTCAGCCTCAGAGTACTCACTTGCCCTCAGGCCTTCAACGTGACTGTCTCCACCCAAAGGCGCCATGTGAAGGTCGCCTCTCCAGCATTCTTTGGAGAAAAATTGTAGTACGCTAACTTATGTTGGGTGCTCTACATGCCTTAACTTAGCACTAATCACCTATACAAGGTAATGGTCATGGATCTGTGTTGACAGGAACGACAACCGATCCCAGTGAGCAGGATGCTCCTCCAAGCCTAACACTAAGAGCTCGCGCCTTCCAGCTGATCACCGAAATCAAAGCCCTTGTTCCATGCAGTGGAACAAATACAGAGGGGACTCCTTACAGTTAGTGAGTTTACCCCCATGAACGTGGTGAGATACAATGGCATCCTCTGGAGCTTAGACAAATGACGTCTCTAGGTATTCAAAAGATCTCGAGTCCAGAAGGTTACAGTGAATATTGTAAGCTCNCTAGCTACTCAGAGAGATCTCGAATGTTTTTCTTGAGTTTAGATGACCAATTCGAGCGAGCCTATTCCAGTCCTCTCTATTATCCTCACATAAGAGGGAGGGTGAGAAGTAGCATATTTAATCATGTTCGGGTCTCCAGTACTATTTTTCCTTCTTCATCTCAACGTGATGTTGTGCTTCCACCTTCATCTCTTTTGGGTCGCCAATCTACCAGCACATCTTCCTCCCAGAACACCCATATTCTCATTCCTATCCATTCTTCCTCTTCAATGGGTTCGTGGGAATCTTGGTCTGCTCTGTCTTATACAGGCAACCATTCTCGGGATTCAAATTTTGCAACAAATGACAATTTTTAACTGCCGGTTTTTTATATCTTCAAGGTGGTCATAGACTTTTTAAAGCGACTTTAGATATAGATTTTATTGGTAGTACGCTCTTCAACACATTTTCTTTTGCAGTCAGTCAGAATGTATGGAAGCTTTGGTAGAAAACCCCAGAGTATTGTAATTACTAGCACAGCCTCATCATTTAAGGGTTGAAAATTATTATGGGTATGCAATATTACCATGTAAATTGTTTATTTTGGTTGTGCCAAATATAGCTTATAGATAGAAACTGTGGTGGTTTATTATAATTTTGTTTTTGAGGTATTTGTATTTTCATTTTTAATCTGATTATGCCCAATCTAGTTATAGAAATCGCAGTGGCTTATTTTATTTTAATCTTTGTTTGTAGTAATTTCAATTTTATTTTTATGTGCCAATTGTAATTATAAATTGTGCTTGTATAAACTATGTAAATGTATATATATTGTGTTTGTATAAACTGTGTTTGTAGTAATTTCAATTTTATTTTTATATGCCAATTGTAATTATAAAAATTGGGGTGGTTTATTTTTAAACTGTGATTGAAGTTCATATTTTCGTTACAATGGTAATTATAGAAATTGGGGTGGTTTATTTAAAAACTGTGATTGAAGTTCATATTTTCGTTACAATTAGAACAATTTTTGTTTTTGTTTAATACTTGTTGTATTGGTTCCCCATGCTGAAACTGCATGTGAAGCAATATTTTAATAGAAAATTAGCCATATAAATGTAATCTATACGCTCATGCAGAAGGAATTTTACTAAATGTCATTGGATGTCAATTAAGGTTGAGGTAACCTGGAAAACATTGTCTCATCGGATAAATGTGTGTTAGGTTCTGATGAAGAAATAAACTTTGTCTCTAGTTTGCACATATTGTTTATGATTAAATGTACCCATTAGGGCAGGGTTTTTGCTAGATAGATCCAATGGCTAATTTGTTAAATCAAATATAACATGTGGTTAATGCAATTTAAACTCAGTTAGTAAATGGGAGCAATCTTTATCTATATAATTTGATGTCTATCTCCTTTAATTATTATTTTAGATTATATTAGTTTGTTTTCATCTAATCCAAAAAAATGTTGTAATAATTATTTAGGTGAAGAGGATAACAATCCTTCTTTCCAACCATTCAAGTTAAACTCAATTGACAACTTTGACAATCACTTAACTATAACTAATCTATAATTACTTACATCAATGCTCCTATCATTATTATCTTGTTCTTTTGAATTAACCACAAATTATAAGTTTCATGTGTAACACCTAATTTTTATTTGGTATTGCAATAGGCACCATGTTCTTACATTTCCAATGGGTAATATGATGGATAATATGGATTGTTTTATATCATTGTTATCATGTTCAACACAAATTAGAATTTTTATTTGTGACCTAATTTTTATTTGGATTATTTGCAATGTATACCATGTTCTTAAATTGTTAATGGATGATATCATTTTTAATGTTCATCAACATACATTATGTTGGTGATTAGTAATGAATAACAATCCTTCCTCTCAACCTGATCTAAGTGGATATCAATGGCCACCCACCTTTTCCAACTGGCTCAAAACAGTTTTCTGGCGATTTTGGTAATTTACTATTTTTCGCAGTATTTAACTTATGGGACCATTTTGAGGGCCTAAATGAATTTTTTTCAGGATCGAACTTCTTAATGATGGCTGAAGGCATGATTGAGCCCCCAAAATGAATCTCCTCGATGATACCTTTCCAACGGGATATCATGCCCCTAAAATGGAGATTGTATGCAAAAGTTATGACCCCGGGAAGTTGATGTACTAACTTATCCAAACGGGGCCCACATGACTTTTGGCACTTCATCTCCTAGGGTTAGGTTTTTGGATGTCTAGGGTTTTTGGCATTCCTGTTTATTGTAAAAAGGCTTTAAGAGCCTCATTGTAATCATCTTCTTGCGAATGCGAGTAGTCGTCGCATCTCTTCTCAGAGATACGCTGCCACCATTCTAGTGAGTCTTTCACTCTGTATTTTTACAGTCTCTGTACATTTATTTCATTAATAGAAATCATGTATTATTGTATCTCTATGTTTATGGTTTCATCTCTGATACATTTATGTTATATTATTGGATATCTGCGATATTTTTGTGCATTTATTTATTATATATCCGCTCTCATTTTGTGCCGAAAATAATCCGGATCACAACCACTCCATTTAAACCCAATGGACAACTTTGACAATCACTTAACTACAATTAATCTATAATTACATCAATGCTCCTTTCATTGTTATTTTGTTCTTTTGAATTAACCACAAACTATAAGCTTCCTATGTAACACCTAATTTTATTTGGATTTGCAATGGGTACCATGTTCTTATATTGCCAATGCATAATATAATTTTTTTCCTTCATTGTTTTGTATCATTATTATCTTGTTCAACACAAATTAAAAGTTTTCTTTGTGACCTAATTTTTATTTTGATTATTTGCAATGCATACCATGTTATTAAATTGCCAATGGATAATATCATTGTTAATCTACATCATTTTAAATGCTCATCAACATACATTATGTTGGTGAATGGTAATGGATAATATATAAGTATACTATTGTATGATTCATGACAATCTATTTCTTAGTTGTTTTGTTTAGATCTATAACAGGGTTAACACTTAAAAAAAATTAATAAAAAAAATATTTAACTCTACCCATTTCATATGTTTTTTTTAAATGTTTATTATTAAGTTGGATATACCTAACATTTGTGTGTTATAGAATTGTTTTTATTACATAAATATTTTTTCTACAAAAACCCACATTAGTTTAGAGAAGTGGTACATTGACACATATAAGCCTTTTTAATCTCTAAGGTTTATCACAAACCTTAGCTTATGTGTCCCCTTAGGGTGAAACACAAACCCTAGAATACCATTTCAACTTCTTCGCGAACAACTCAACCTTGCAACATGATCATCACCTCCAACGTCACGATCTTCATAAGACCAAACCTTAAGCATATCACAACCATGACTACTGTGAATTCTTAAAACCATGACAACTTTAAATTCCAACCTCTAAAATTATGATAAAAATGTAGTGAAGGCTAATAGTTTTTATATTTAAAAAGATACTAATAAATATTTATAAATAAAAATAATATAATCAAACAAGCAAGCAAAGGGATAAGGCTTATCTTTTGTTCAAAGCAAGCAAAGGCCACTTCCATAAATGCACATATATGGAAGTGGTCAGCGTATATGCACATATACAAAAGCATGCATATAAGGAAGCCGACTTCCATAAATGTACATTTGTGGATGACAACTTCTATATATGTGCATATATGGAAGCACGCATATGCGAAAGATGCATTTACGAAAGGTGGCTTCCGTATATGTGCACTTATGTATATGTGCATATACAGACGATGCATATGCGAACGACGGATTCCATAAATGTGCATATACGGACGATGCATATACAAAAGCTTGCTACTTCCATAATGGTGTCTTTCGTATATGCATGCTTGCATAAATGTGCATTTATGGAAGTTGTTAGCGTATATGCGCATATACAGAAGCATGCATATACGGAGGTCAACTTCCATAAATGCACATTTACGGATGACAACTTTTGTATATGCACATATATAGAAAACACATTTACAGAAGTGGTTTCTGTATATGTGTGCTTCTGTATATGCGCATATACGGACAACGGATTCCATAAATGCACATATACGGACGCATATACAAAACCTGGCCACTTCTATATACGGCCTCCGTATATGCAGGCTTCCATAAATGCGCATATATGGAAGTGGTCAGCATATATGCGCATATACAGAAGTGTGTAAATACGGAGGCCAACTTCCATAAATGTGCATTTACGGATGACAATTTCTGTATATGCACATATATGGAAGCACGCATATATGGAAGATGCATTTACGGAAGGTGGCTTCCGTATAAGCGCATATACGGATGACAAAATCCATAAATGCGCATATACGGAAGCTGGCCACTTCCATAATGGTGTCTTTTGTATATGTGTGCTTCCATAAATGCGCATTTATGGAAGTGGTCAACGTATATGCACATATACGGAAGCGTGCATATACGGAGGCCAACTTCCATAAATGTGCATTTATGGATGACAACTTTGTATATGCGCATATACGGAAGATGCATTTATGGAAGGTGGCTTCTGTATATGCACATATACGGACGATGCATTCCATAAATGCGCATATACAGACGACGCATATATGGAAGATGGCCACTTCCATAATGGTGTCTTTCATATATGTGTGCTTCCATAAATGCACATTTATGGAAGTGGTCAGCGTATATGCGCATATACGGAAGCGTGCATATACAGAGTTCGACTTCCATAAATGTGCATTTACGGACGACAACTTCTGTATATGTGCATATATGGAAGCACACATATACAGAAGATGCATTTATGGAAGGTGGCTTCTGTATATGTGCGCTTCCATATATGCACATATACGGATGACGGATTCCATAAATGCGCATATACGGATGATGCATATATGAAAGTTGACCACTTACATAATGGTGTCTTCTGTATATGCGTACTTCCATAAATGCATATATATGGAAGTGGTTAGCGTATATGCGCATATACGAAAGCATGCATATATATAGGCCGACTTCCATAAAGGTGGCTTCCGTATATGCGTGCTTATGTATATGCGCATATACAGATGAGGGATTCCATAAATGCGCATATACGGACGACGGATATCCGAAGCCGACTACTTCCATAATGGTGTCGTTTGTATATGCGTGCTTCCATAAATGCACATTTATGGAAGTGGTCAGCGAATATGCGCATATACGGAAGCGTGCATATATAGAGGTCGACTTACATAAATGTGCATTTACAGACGACAACTTTTGTATATGCGCATATATGGAAGCATGCATATACGTAGGACACATTTACAGAAGGTGGCTTCTATATATACATGCTTTCGTATATGTGCATATACGGACGACGGATTCCATAAATGTGCATATATGGACGACGCATATATGGAAGCTGGTCATTTCCATAATGGTGTCTTTCGTATATGCATGCTTCCATAAATGCACATTTATGGAAGTGGTCAGCATATATGCGCATATACAGAAGCGTGCATATATGGAAGCACGCATATCTGGAAGCATGCATATACGAAAGACACATATACGGAAGGTGGCTTGTATATATGCGCATATATGGAAGCATGCATATACGAAAGACGCATTTACGGAAGGTGGCTTCTATATATGCGCATATACATACAACACATATACAGACGACAGATTCCATAAATGCACATACACGGATGACACATATACAGAAGTCGACCACTTCCATATTGGTGTCTTCTGTATATGCGTGCTTCCATAAATGTGCATATATGGAAGTAGTCAACGTATATGTGCATATACGGAAGCATGCATATACGAAGGTCGACTTCCACAAGTGTGCATTTACAGATGACAACTTATGTATATGCGCATATACGGACAATAGATTCCATAAATGCGCATATACGAATGACGTATATGCGGAAGCTGGCCACTTCCATAATGGTGTCTTTCGTATATGTGTGCTTCCATAAATGTGTATTTATGGAAGTGGTCTATGTATATGTGCATATACAAAAGCGTGCATATACGGAGGCCGACTTCCATAAATGTGCATTTACGGACGACAACTTCTATATATGAGCATATATGGAAGCACACATATACATGAGATGCATTTACAAAAGGTGGTTTCTGTATATGCGCATATATGAACGATGCATATATGGACGATGAATTGTTATTATGAGAAGAAATCCCTATGACCTTGGAAAGAAGCTTAGAATTCTTAAGGACTTCTTCTCTAGTACAAGGATGACGGTGAACATTGAAAAAATGAAGGTTATGATAATTAAATCCCAAAAGATCACTTTTGATAGTTTCATGTATATCAACAATACCTTGAAGGAAGTGCCTTCGTACAAGTATCTTGGAATCAATATTCATCACACGCTGAATTAGAACTATAGAATTTAGAAAGGGATAAATGGAGGGTGGAAAGCTTATATGGGCTTATTATGGTATTGAAAATAATTGTAAATTAATGGACCTTTGGCTATGGGATAAGAAAAATATCCTCTTTGAGACTCTTGTCACTCCTATTATCTTATATGGAAGTGAATTTTGGGGATGTGGTATCTCTCAAGAATCTTGGAGAAAGATAGAGCAGATCCAAAAGAATTTTATTACTTATAATCTCAAAATCAAAGGCAATACACCCTAACCTATCCTCGTCATAGAAGCAAGTATTTCCCCCATTGAGACAACAACTATGATTAGGTACTTAATATACAATAACAAGATAAACAACATGGATGACACATGGTTCCCCAAAATTTCTTTAGAATCCAGCCAAAATCACTAGCGGCTTAAGAGGGGATGGCACAATGATTCCAAGTCTTGGTTAAATCATTGGAGAATAAAGGAAGAAGTTATTATGTATAATAGCGATGATGTTAAAAATATCATTAAAACTAAATTTAAGGAGATTCTTTGGTGAGATAAAGAATTAGAGGATAAAATAAAATTAAGATACTATAAGAAGGTTGTTAACCCTAATATTGAAGATCAAAAGTATATGTTTGTCTTGACTAGGATAAGGAAGAGAATCAATATTTCTAAAATAAGAACTAATCCCCATGGGTTGCATAGTGAAATTGTGCGTTGGACAGTTCCCAAAGCTCCACGGCATGAAAGAATTTGTCACCTTTGTGACACTCAAAGGGTTGAAGATGAAAATCACTCTCTCTTAGATTTTCTTGCATATACACAACTTAGAACTCAATTTCAAAATATTTGTCACAATACCGACCTTCCTAACCTTCTAATTCATCAAAACTACAGTTATATTGAAACACTTCTCCTGATGCTTTTCAAGCATCAAAATAACATTCTAAAAAATACCAAGTAATCTCTTACCTTTCTTAAGGTCTGATAGACCAATCTAGTCTCAATAGATGTTAATAATAATAATAATAATAATAAACAAAACTAAAAGCTTTGTTTAATATTTTAAAATTAAAATTGTTGCAAAAAAAAATCACTATTTAAAAAAATTATAACTTTATAAAATCTAAAAATAAAATTATAACTTAATAAAATTTAAAAACACAA
>JASDQU010735311.1:19663-43382 GCA_032191745.1 Picea mariana
AAATTTTAAAATACAAGTCAACATAATAAATAAAAAGTTAAAAACTTTGTTTAATATTTTTAAATTAAAATTATTGCAAAAAAATAATTATTTAAAAAATTATAACTTAAACATTTTTTTAAGTAAACAAACTATATTAATATTTATGATCTATAAAATGGAGGATCAAGTAGTAAACAATCTTGAGAGACCATGATAGTCTCCCAGGCTCAAAAATTAAAAAAGTTCCTGCCCCAATGGGGAAACCACGCATAAAATGTCTTGTTGTTTCTTATCATTAAGCTGTAACAAAGGTTTAAGAGTCTAAATTGACCATAGTCAAGTAGTAAACTAGATAAAACAGAGGAAAATTGTAAAAAAACATAGAAATTAAAAAAATAGGGAACCTTCGGAACCTGGAGTTTCGGTTTTGATGGGATACCGACCACAACAGAAGAAGCTCCAAAACCTAGTCCAAAAGAGGAGGCGCCAAGGCTTGGACTAGAAAGATAAGCGTTGAAGCATGAACCAACAGTAGGTGGTTGGAAGATGGCCACGTTCTTGTGAGCTAGCCAAGTCACAACATTTATAAAGTATTCGTTCTAAGACTCCAACATCTCCATCCTACTCTTAAGTTGGAAAAAATCCCCACCTTTGGGCATCATGACAAGTGCAACCATTGTTTTAACATGCTAGTATAATTCTAGGGTGTGAAAAAACTTGGAGTTCTTGGTTATGCAACAACCCATATCCAAAATCACCCCACCTACTTGAAAGTCGACCTCAACATCCTCCTTAAACTCATGAGTCAGACGAACTTCAGCTTCCAAAGGTGGCATGGTCACGTTGTCTTCCTCGGGAACGAAGTGCTCATAGTTTTCTATATCATCCAAAGTTTCCCTGGAAACCCGACATGGCCCAGCCCGAGATGGACCAATGCCAGAAGAGCGAGGTTTTCGTCCTTGAGGTGTTGTCAAAGGGAGAAGAAAGATGGTTGGAGTGACAGTCCAACAGTCAAATAGCTTGCAATCTCTCGAAACCAAATCCAACAAAGAAGGAGAGGAAAATGGAGAGTTGTGGATAGGAACATAAAGGGAAATGAAATCCTCGATGGCCTTACTAACTCTTCCTGATTTCTCATGACAGACCATGATTTCCAACCTCGTGGGAAAATGCCACCAAATCCAAAGTTGATTGTGCACATTTTTCCTCTACATCAGGTCATTCATTGCCATGATCACTATTCAAGCTAATTCCCTAAGCCAAAATTTGAGCTTCATCCCCTTCATCATGTAAAAGACTTGGACCTATGTATCCATCCCTAAAACATTCCTCCTCATCATGATTTTGTGTCCGGTCCTTTATGTAAACATTTGATGCCAGCTGAGCCAAGTGTATCAAAGTGATGCAAGGAGGTACATCTAGAAGGTATTGAGGAGGTAGGGGGATCCCAAGGATCTTGGGTTGTGCGCCACACGATCAGGGCAAACCTCCTTGTCATTCATGCATGCAAACACCCCATCCAGGGATAACTTAATAAAATTTTAAAAAATACAAGAAAAACATGAAATTTTAAAAAACTATAGCTGAATAAAATTTAAAAATATAAGTAAATCATTATTTATAAATTTATAAAAAATAACTTAATAAAATTCAATAAAATCTAAAATATGAAAAAATTATAATTTAATAAATTTTAAAATAAAATTATGACTTAATAAAATTTAAAATGATAACTTAATACGATTTAAAAATAAAATTATAACTTATTAAAATTTAAAAAAATTATGAATAATAATGTTATTTTTTTAATTTTGAAAGATAGCTCTACGGTTTCGATTTTGGATCCACAATCTCGTGGTTTGCGACCTAAATGTCCGAGGTAGAATATTCCCCTAAGGTGGTTTCGCTTAAAGGTCGTTGGGTTTTCCTTTGTCCAAAAATGGTTTTCTCTACCTTCCACGATCGCATCTTCTTCTCCTCGTGCTTAGCATCTTCTCTAGACTAGAGATTTGAACAAGTCTAAAGGTGTCTCAAACCCTAACCAGGGTGACTGAATAGGAAATCCTAAAAAGAGAAGGTGTGTGCCTATGCAGGGTGAAAAGTTTGATATGGTGGTGGGAAAGGAATTTCATATTGATGATATCCCGAGTCTTTTAGGAAAGACTTTAGTAGGACGATTATGCAAAAAGGAGGTCAGAGAGGCCTCCTTATCGAAGTGGATAGAGATGTTTTTTTTTTTCATATGAGATACGATCAATATATTATTACAATCATGAGTGTTCCATATATAGGGAACATTGTTGGGTATGTGTTATATTCTTTGCATGTGTGTGTGTGGGCGCGTCAGATTCGACAACTGTGTTTAACGATCCCAAATTCCTTCTCCCTTTGTGTCGTGTGCGCTGGGAACTTCCTAGGGGGGGGAAGGTATGGCCCCCCTTGCTTATGCACAGTGTTTGGGGTAGCACCCCAAATTTTTTTTTGGGCGGTTTTTGCTATTTTAGCAGATTTTTCTAGTTTTAGCGGTTTTCTAAATTAATCCCAGATTAAGGGATTAGGGTTTTGGTATCTACGGAATACCTAAAAACATTTTATATATTGCATGGTGAATTGTGAAATTAATACAATGAAGATTTGAAAGGTTTTCTCCTGGTTAAGGGTTTCCGATGTAAATCTCTACATACTATGTGTATGAGCCATTGATTAATTTTTGTTTTGCTTAAGAATCTATATGCATTGCTTTACTTCACAAGTTTAAAACTTGCATGTGGTATCAAAGCTCATTTTTGGCTTCAAAGGGACTCCTTTGTTGCTAAGGGTTTCGCTCAGTCTTGATAGATCAAGTTTATCTTGGGTCTGTGATAAACCTGGGTTAAGTGGGAGATTTTGCAGTGGTTATTCGAGTGTAGAAAGAGGAATGACGAGCTCTTCTAGAATCGAGATAGAGAAGTTCAATGGTAAAAACTTTGAGCTATGGAAGCTCAAGATGGAGGACCTTATTGTAGACAAAGAACAATGGATCATTATGGATCCTGGTACACAACTTACTGGTATGCATCCTACTGGCACACAGATGACTGGTACAGAACCTACTATTACACAAACTACTAGTACACCACCTATTGGTATGTCGAAGGAAGATTGGGAGAAGTTGGACAAAAGAGCAAGGAGTATTATTCGACTTTGCCTGGAAGATTCGGTGTTGTTGAATGTCTCGAGAGAATCTACAACCAAGGAACTATGGGATAAGTTAGGGAATTTGTATCAATCAAAGTCCCTGGTGAACAAGTTGTTTCTTCGAAAGAAGCTGTATCATCTTAGGATTGAAGATAGAGATTCTGTGACAGAACATCTAAATGCCTTTAATACTCTGGTAAGTCAACTTGTCTCTGTTAATATTACTATTGCAGAAGAAGATAAGTGTATTACTTTGTTATGTTCTTTACCAGACTCTTGCGGTAATATGGTTGTAGAAATTGGTAGTACCACTCAATATACATTGAATTATGAGGATGTAGTTGCATCCTTGTTATCTGAAGAGATGAGGGGGAAAAACATGGATGGTCATAGCACATATGCTTTATTTGTAAGAGATCGTACCCAAGATACGAATCATGGTAAGTCTTCGGGGGGGAGATCTAAATCTACAGTTAGATCTAAGTCTCCAGGAAAATCTTTGAGGAAATGTTGGAAGTGTGGTAAAACAGGGCATTATAAGAAAGATTGCAAATCTAAGAAGGTTGATAAACCAAAGGGATCTGATAGTACCTCTTCCACAAAGGAAAAAACCTCCACTGAAGAAGGAGGTGATGTTTACCTGGCATCTACAGGTACACATGCAAACCGTCATGTATGGTTGATCGACTCAGGTGCGTCATACCATAGGACTCCTCACAGGGAGTGGTTCTGTGAATATGAAAAATACGATGGTGGTGATGTATTCCCAGGAGATGACTCGACAACCAAAATCATGGGACGTGGAAGAGTTAAGTTGTTGCTAAAATATGGAAGGATTAGAACTCTCCCTAGGGTTCTACACATTCCAAAACTAGCCAGGAGCCTAATATATGTAAGCAATTTGGATGATGCAGGAGTGGATATTGATTGGGAAAGGGTACTTGCAAGATGGTACAAGGAGAAATGGTGTTGATGAGGGGAGTTCGGTGTGGAACTCTGTACAAGTTGTTGGGAAGCACTTGTACTAATGGGCATAACAGTTATGTTGTCCCTGAGTAGAGAAATAAAGAAGACAAGACCAATATTGTCCCTGGAAAGAAGACTATGCTGTGGCATCAAATACTAGGACATATTGGAGAAAAGGGCCTTCGAACACTACACGGTAAAGGTATGGTTGAAGGTATGTCTAATTGTACTCTGGATTTTTATTTTTGTGAACATTTCATATATGGTAAACAGAATCGAGTAAGATTCCCATCTGGTGCTACAAGAGCAAAGGGGATCTTAGAGTTGATACACAGTGATGTGTTTGGACCTGTGTCTGTTCCATCACTAAGTAAACCTGTGTATTATGTTTCATTCATAGATGATTTCTCAAGGAACACATGAATTTATTTTCTTAGAAAGAAATTTGAGGTATTTGATAAATTTAAAGAGTTTAAGGCTCTGGTAGAAAATCAGACATAAAAGAAAATAAAGGTATTGAGAACAGATAATGGTGGAGAATTCTGCAGAAATGAATTCAAAGAATTCTGTAAGAAGTGTGGTATAGCAAGACATAAGACTACTCCATACACACCTCAACAGAATGAAGTTGCAGAAAGGATGAATAAGACACTGATGGAAAAATCAAGGAGCATGCTTAGCGGTGCCAAGTTAGGACAGGAATTATGGGCAGAGGCAGTGGGTACAACATGCTACCTGGTCAATCGATCACCCTCATTAGTGTTGGATGATAAAACTCCACATGAGGTATGAACTGGTAAGAAACCCTCTCTTGAAAATCTCAGAGTGTTTGGTTGTGATGCTTATGTACATGTTCCAAAAGAAAATAGGAGTAAGCTGGATAATAAAGCTGAAAAGTGTATCTTTATGGGTTATAAAAATGGTGTGAAAGTTTATAAGATTTGGAACCCATAAACTAAGAAGATTGTTTACAACCGGGATGTTGTTTTTAGAGAGGTAAAAGATGTGTCCAAACAGGAATTCCTACCAACGCAAGATGAACCTGAGAAAATAGAGCTTGAGTTGGATGATGCAAAATATGAATCATTTGAAGAAGATGAAGCAAAAGAAGAAGAACTTCATACCCAAGTATTGAGGATATCAGTGAGGGAAAGAAGGCAACCAGAAAGGTATAGTCCACCTCATTTTCGTTCTAATTTTTCTTTATCTATCACTGATGATGATCCCAGAACTATCAGGGAAGCAGTGAATTCAAAGGATAGCAAACTATGGAAGAAGTCCATGGTTGAAGAAATGGATGACTTGGATAAGAATGAGGCATGTGATATAGTTGAGTTGCCAGCTGGAAGAAAATATGTTGGTAGAAAATGGTTGTTTAAGAAGAAGCTTAATCCAGAAGGAAAGGTGGAGAAATACAAAGCTCGGTTACTAGAAAAAGGTTATTCCCAAGTAGAGGGAATTGACTTTGGTGATATTTTTTCTCTTGTTGCCAAGTTAACGTCTATTAGATTTCTTTTATCTATTGCTACTACTTTTGATCTTGAAGTGGAACAGATGGATGTCAAGACAACATTCCTACATGGAGATCTAGAAGAAGAAATCTACATGAAGCAACCAGAAGGCTTTGTAGTGAAGGGAAAGAAACAATTGGTCTGTAAGCTAAAGGAGTCACTATATGGTCTGAAGCAATAACCTAGGATGTGGTACCAAAAGTTTGACACATACATCCTTGGATTGGGATTTGTGAGATGCAAGGCTGATCACTATGTATATTCCAAGCAGGTTGGTAACCACTTCATTTATGTAGTGTTGTATGTTGATGACATGTTGCTGGTAGGAAATAACATGGATGTTATCAAGGAGGTGAAATCACAGCTATCCTCCAAATTTGACATGAAGGATCCCAGTGCTATTAACTTCATTATGGGAATGGAGATTAAAATATATCGTACAAACATGAAACTATGGTTGAATCAGAGAAAATATGTTGAGACGATATTACAGAGGTTTAATATGCATGGAAGTAAACCAATCAAGGTTCCTATTCCTATAGGTGTAAAGTTATCTACAGATTAGTGTCCCAAGACACAGGAAGAAGAAGAGGACATGTCCCATGTTCTATATTCTAGTGAAGTTGGCAGTTTGATGTATGCAATGGTCTGTACTACACCAGACATTGCACATGCAGTGGGAGTTTTGAGTAGGTATATGTCAAAACCAAGGAAGGAGAATTGGACAATAGTAAAGAGGGTCTGCAGGTATTTGCGTGGCACTACCAATTATGGATTGTGCTACCAAGGAAGACCGGGATTGGATGGAGTGGTGGACATACATGGCTTTGTTGATGAAAACTAGGATGGAGATCTGGATCGCATAAGATCTACAAGTGGGTGTGTGTTTAACCTATTTGGAGGACAAATCAGTTGGATGAGCAAAAGACAGACTGTAGTGGCACTCTCAACTACAGAAGTTGAATACATGACCGCCACTCATGCAAGCAAGGAAGTAGTATGGTTACAGAGATTGTGTTCAGGTATTGGGTTGGTACAAAAAGCAGTGAGATTAGATTGTGACAATCACAGTGCAATATTCCTGGCAAAGAACCCAACTTATCATTCGAAGACAAAGCATATTGATGTTCAGTATCACTTTGTGAGAGACATGATTGAAGAAAAGAAGGTGTTGCTGGAAAAGGTTGACACTTTGAAGAATGGTGCAGATTCATTGACAAAGTCCGTGAGCACAGAAAAGTTCTCCTAGTGTAGAGTAACAATGGGCATTGTTTCCATGGATTGTTGACTATATAATCCTGTGGACCCCTGGATGCAAAGAAAACAACAATTGGGAGAATGTTGGGTATGTGTTATATTCTTTGCATGTGTGTGTGTGGGCGCATTAGATTCGACAACTGCGTCTGACGATCCCAACTTCCTTCACCCTTTGTGTCATGTGTGCTGAGTTCTTCTTAGGGGGTTCCCAGGGGGGGCCAAGTATGGCCCCCCTTGGTTATGCGCAGCATTCAGGGCAGCGCCCCAATTTCTTTTTTGGGGCGGTTTTTTGCTATTTTAACGGATTTTTCTATTTTTAGTGGTTTTCTAAATTAATCCTGAATTAAGGGATTATGGTTTTGGTATCTACGAAATACCTAAAAACATTGTATATATTGTATGGTGAATGGTGAAATTAATACAATGAAGAGTTGAAAGGTTTTCTCTCGGTTAAGGGTTTTCGGTGTAAATCTCTGTGTACTATGTGTATGAGCCATTGATTAATTTTTGTTTTGCTTAAGAATCTATATGCATTGCTTTACTTCACAGGTTTAAAACTTACAAACATACGGTGACCATCCATGAAAGGATGTGTCCCTTGGATAATCAATAACTATTTATTATTATCATTTAATTATTATATATAGTATTTAATAATCAATAATTATATTATTAATTATTAATCTAAGAGAATGTCTTCCTGATGTTGTCCAAACATCAACACTCCCTCTCAACGAGGGAGACATTCTGCATCATGCCAAGGTTTTCTTTGAAGTATATAAACTTCACCCTAGACTCATGACACTTGTCTGTCAGTCTTGGGAGATGTCTCTCTCCCACCTGAACCAAGGAGAAACTCCTTCTATGGATCTTCCTCTTAGCTAATGGACAATGCAATTTTTGCAGTAGGATTCGATTCTGAAAAAAATTGGCTCGAGATATTTTGGGTAGCATTCTCACATAGCCCTTGGAAAAACATAGTTGCAGGAGCTTATGGAAATAAATTGTGTTGTTTGTTTTGGATTTTATGCCCTTGAACCAAATTCTCAATGTGTCCCTGAATGGATTCATAAATAGAGTTCCAAATCACCATAAAATTCTTACTGGAGCTCGGATGAATGAATCATCAATTGTGTTGGACTCGTGACACCGGATTATGGGTAGGGGTGTCCCTCCCCTATGATTTTATTTCCTAGAAAATGACTTATTCATCAATCTCCAGAACTAGGGTTACGCTCAGTAAGGGATAATGCAATTTTTGCAATAGGGGTTGATTTTGAAAAACACTGGTTTGGGGTATTGTGGGTAGCGTGATCACGTGGGCCTTGGAGAAACACACTTATGGGAGATTAATAAACTCAATTATGTTTTTTGGTTAGGATTATATGCCCCCATACCAAATTCTTACTGTGTCCCTGAATGGCTTTAGGAAGCGAGTTGCAACTCGCCATAAAACTCTAACCAGGGCTTGGATGAATGATATTTCGATTGTGTTAGACTCCCGACATTAATTTATAGCTAAAGTTACCTCTCTCGTGTGATTTTGTTTCCCATGAAATTAATTATTTGATGAGCTACTTAACTAAGGTTTTGCTTAGTAAGGAACATTGTAATTTTTGCACTAGGGGTCGATTTTGGAAAAAATTGTCTCAGGATATTATGGGTATCATTCTCACACGGGCCTTGTCCAAATACACTTCTGGGATCTTACGAATATCAGTTATGCTTCCTGGTTTGGATTTTATGCCCTAGACCAAATTCTCAATTTGTTCCTGAATGGCTTCAAGAAGCAAGTTGCAACTCGCCATAAAACTCCATCTGGAGCTCAGATTGATGAACCATAGATTGTGTTGGACTCCTGACACTAAATTATAGATAAGGTAACCACTCTCCTATGATTCTATAACTTGTTTCCCATAAAATTCTTTATTCAACAATCTGTAGAACTAGGGTTTTTCTTAGTAAGGGACAATGTAGATTTTTCACTAGGGGTCAATTTTGCGAAACATTGGCTTGGTCTATTGTGGGTAGTGTTCTCACATGGGCCTTGAAAAAACACACTTGTGGGAGCTTATAGAAATCAATTATGTTTCTTAGTTTGGATTTTATGCCCTCAGATGGAATTCTCAATGTATCCCTTAATGGCTTCAGGAAATAAGTTATAACTCATCATAAAACTTTAACTAGGGCTCGAATGGATCTAAAATCAATTGTTTCGGAATAATAAAATTGGATTACATCTAGGGGAACCCCTCTCTTGTGATTTCATTTCCCAAAAAATGTTTTATTCAATGATCTTCAAAAATAGGGTTTTACTGAGTAAGGGACAATGCAATTTTTGCACTAGGGGTTGATTTTAAAAAACATTGGCTCAAGCTATTGTGGCTAGTGTGCTCGTGTGGGCCTTGGAAAAAAACACTTGTCAGAGCTTATGAAACTAAATTATGCTGCTTTGTTTTGATTTTATGCCACTAGACCAAATTCTCAATGTGTCCTTGAATGACTTTAAGAAGCGAGTTGCAAACAGCCATAAAACTCTAAACGAGGCTTGGAAGGATGAATCATCGATTGTTTTGGATGCATGACATCAGATTATAGCTAGGGGCACTCATCTCCTATGATTTTAGTTCCCATAAAATGTTGTGTTTGACAATCTTTGGAACTAGGGTTTTGCTTAGTAAAGAACAATGCAATTTTTGCACTAGATGACAATTTTGAAAAACACTGGATTGGGATATTGTGGGTAGAGAACTCACGTGGGCCTTGGTCAACACACCTTTAAGATATTACAGATCTCAATTATGTTGTTTGGTTTGTATTTTATGGGCTAGGACCAAATTTTCAATGTGTCCAAATGACTTTAGAAAGTGAGTTGCAACTCACCATAAAAGTCTAATCGGGGCTTGGATGGACAAACCGTCGATTGTTTGGGACTCTTAAAACTGGATAACTTCTATGGGCACCCTGCATGATTCCATTTCCTAGAAAATTATTTATTCGATGATCTCCAAGAGAGGTTTTTCTTAGTAAGGGACAATGCAATTCTTGCACTAAGGGTTGATTTTGAAAAACAATGGCTTAGGCTATTATGGGTAGCATTCTCATGTGGGCCTTGGCCAAACACACTTGCAGGAACAATTCTAGAAGACCAAGTCATACTTTCCCAATTAACAAACAAAACGAACCAAATTGGGATTCCATCCCAAGAGGGAGGCTATACAACAGTCTCGAAGTGAAAATATACACACAAAAGAGTAGGGAGGTCATGTGAAACCAACCTAAATATATTTTCTTGGAATCTAACAGAACCCAAGAAAATGAAATCTGTAATGTACCCAGAGTGGATAATATGGGGTACCTAGGGAGGTATCCAAGGGGATAATGAATGTAATGTGCCCATAATAATGGAATTGGCCCACTTGTGAGTTGATGGGTAATAAATAGGTCCACTAGGTAGTTAAAAGAAAATAATATAAATAAGGGGTAGTTGGCATAGACCCCTAAGGATACTCATGAGAAAGTATATTGAATGTAATGTGACCATCATCATGGAATAATCCCACTTGGGAGTTGATGGGTAATAAATAGGCTCAGTGGGTAGTTCAAAGAAAATAATATAATAATAAGGGGAAATTGATATACACACCTAAGAATACTCATGAAAATACACATGAGTATTCTTAGGGGTCTATGTAAATTACCATTTATTATTATATTATTTTTTTTTAACTACCTAGTAGGCCTATTTATTACCCATCAACTCCCAAGTGGGTCTATTCCATGATTATGGTCACATTACATTTGTTATCCCCATGGATACCTCCCTGGCTACCCCATATTATCCTCCCTAGGTACATTACATAATCAAAACCTCCAACCTCAAGAGACTACCCAAGAAGAGGAGAAACCCAAGGTCCATGTTTCACATACCATAGAGTAGAGACTCCAAACCATCACATGCAATATGAACCAATATAGGTACTGAATTCCAACTAAACACTAGTATAAAGCACTAGGATGAGGTATTAACAACTAGGGGCTAAGCCCAACACACTTAGAAAAATCCAAGGAACACTAACACGATTCAAAGAGGAATGCTGACTCGAGATTATAATTGAAGCAAAGATGACCACTACCAATATCTCTTGCCAGAAAAATTACCTACATTCTAAGCCCTTATCCCACCTATTCCTTTCATCAATTCATTGTGTACTTCAAATTAGCAGTTGATATTAATGAATAGCATGTGCGAGGTTGTGTAGAGGTGATGTGCTTCACAACCTACCCCCCTTTTGTTATACTATGGTGACTTGGATACATTGATGTGTGTTGATTGATGATCATGACATGTCACCATTCCTAAATGACTTTGGATAAAATCTTAGGGGATTAATGGGAAAGAAATACCCCCATTTTTCTTTAGGCTTCTTTCGCTTAATTTTGAGCCCTCGTTTGCAAGGATATATTCTTGAATTGAAATCCCTCATAACTTGGGAAAATATGAAATCCTTTAACCAAAGGGTATCCTTTTTTATTCTCACAATGAAGCACAACATGTTATCCGATAAGGTTTTCTTGTTGTTCATGAGATTGATAATTATGCTCAAATTGCTAATACCAATCAAGGTCCTCACTGTAACTACATTTATAGAGAATAATCCATAGAGGAGAACATATATGTCAATCTAATTGTTTGTTGTTGTTCCTAAACCCCATTGTTTATTAAAACTATATTATAAACAAATATACTTTTAATAATAAAAAAATACTTGATTCTAATATTTCAATATTTACCCAATTATATATATATAACCACAATGTATGTACCATATAATTGTATGCTTGTGAATATGAAACCAAACAAATTGCATACGAGACATACATTCCCTCAATCTTATGTCAAATTCAAATTCAAATTCAAATACAAATATAAATATATATGTTGTAATTAAAAAAATCAACTATATGACCACTACAATTACTATTAAATATGTAATTTTTTCAATCATAAACTTGTGATATATAATGTATACCCTATTCTCAATTTAATACTTCGCTTCAATAATGACACAATGCCCACCATTTCAATAATGAACAACGCTGTTTGTAGGTGGCGTTGTTATCTTTGCATTATTTATTTTGTTTTTCAAAGAACCAACAAACAAAACCAGAGAGTCCACCATTTAACCATGTCAAAATTGCTTTCGATTCAGGGAACGTGGACACATTTCTTAATTTTTTCGTCTCTGTCGAGCCAACCTTCTTTGACTCACATGTGAGGCATCACCAACTCAGCTTAGTTTACCACATTTTCACTTTATTGGTGCTGCTACAAGAATTTTTTGATATCTCTGCAGTCAGCACCATTCAGCAGGCAAATAGAGTTGTGATAATCTAATGCATTAACGCTCCTCTCACATCTTTCAGAACAAACAGCATTACAAATAGAAAGATCCATGGATTTATACGGTGCAGGTTGCTGCAATAATTCAAATGAGTGATCTTCAAAGAAACTTCACATTCTGATGTTTCCATGGCTCGCTTGTGGCCATCTTTCTACATATGCAGAGCTATCAAAGCCCCGGTTCCATGGTCATTATTAACTATGAGAGTTATTATTACATGTAATGTGGTAATTTACATAAATGTAATGTCAACTTATTTTTTATTATTTTAATATGAAAATATTTTTTAATATTTTAATTCTTTAACATTGTATTGAGAGTTTAAATCTGCAGATAGTAAATTGTTAAGAACGAGTGATTCATTAGCATAGTCAGGGCTATCTCTGCGCCCAAGAGGTACTGGATATTCTGAGCCTCCGGCATTTGAAATGACAATTTGTGTTAATTTAATTGAAATTTTCCATCAAAGACAACACAACCATAAATTCTAATAGCACAAACGTAGGGTACTAGCAATCTTGGCAATGGGATCACGAGTAGAAAAATCAGTTGATAGTTAATAATGACCATGGAAAAGGGGATTTGATTTCGTTGATCAGCTGGAAGGCGCATACTCTCAGTGTTGGGCTTGGAGGAGCATCCTGCTCACTGGGATTGGTTGTCGTTCCTATGAGCACAGATCCATGGCCATTACCTTGTACATGTGATTAGTGCTAAGTTAAGGCATGTAGAGCACCCAACATAAGTGAGCGTACTGCAATTTTTCTCCAGAGAATGTCAGAGAGGCGACCTTCACATGGCGTCGTTGGGCAGAGATGGTCACGTTGAAGGCCTAAGGGTAAGTGAGCAAGCTAAGGCTGAATATGTCGGATTCGATGGCATTGTTGGAGAATGAATTTGTTCCAGAGAGAGTCGTCATAGGCTGAAGATCTGAAGAGTTTGGAGACGACTGACAATTTGCAAATGTCACGTGGAGTAGTGAAGGAGAGAATGGTCAATATACAGTTCTCTAGAAACTTGATTAGATTAATCTTATGCTTGTCATAGTCATTCACTGAAATTCTCCAAGGTGGCCTCAGGCTCTTCTAACCACCATTATGACTAAAATTTCGATGGCTCCTGGTCAAATTCAAATGAATGGAATGGTGCTGAAATTTTAAAAAATGAGCGGGCTCATTTTCAAATTCAAATTCAAATGGGCATGACACACTCAAATTCAAATTGGGCATGACATTTGCCTGTACGCCAAGTTCCTTCAAATGTTTGGTTGGTTGTTGTCCCCTCAACCTTGGTTGACAATCAATGTATGGCGAGCATTGCACTACAATAAGCTATGGACATCCGCATACGTTATGCTTCTATGATGCAATAATGGGCATAAGTGACTGGGTTGATGTAAGTAAGTCGCTTAAGTTGGTCATCCATACCATGGGTTTATGCATCATCGATGAGGCATCCATCCACTGCAGAGTCTTAAAGACTCTGCAACACGATGGATATTGATCGCCCTAGAGATTAATTGGTCTTTTTTAGAATGTTATTTTCATGCTCGAAAAGCATCAGGAGAAGTGTTCCAATATAATTGTAGTTTTGATGAATTAGAATATTAGGAAGGTCGGTAGTCTGAAAAATATTTTGAAATTGAGTTCTAAGTTGGGTATATGCAAGGAAATCTAAGAGAAAGTGATTTTCATCTTCAACCCTTTGAGTGTCACAAAGGTGACAAATTATTTCATGCCATGGTGCTTTGGGAACTTTCCAATGCCCAGTTTCACTATGCAACCGATGAGGATTAGTTCTTATTTTAGCAATATTGATTCTCTTCCTTATGCTAGTCTAGACAGAAATATACTTTTGATCTTCAATATTAGGTCAACCACCTCCTTATAGTATCTTAATTTTATTTTATCCTCTAATTCTTTATCTCACCAAAGAATCTCCTTAAATTTAGTTTTAATAATATTTTTAATATCATTGATATTCTATAGAATAACTTCTTCCTTTATTCTCCAATGATTTACCCAAGACTTGGCATCATTGTGCCATCCCCTCTTAAGCCGCTAGTGATTTTGGCTAGATTCTAAAGAAATTTTGGGGAACCATGTTTCATCCATGTTTTTTATCTTGTTATTGTTTATTAAGTACCTAATCACAGTTGTGCTCTTAATGGGGGAAATACTTGCTTCTATGACGAGGATAGGTTAGGGTGTACTGCCTTTAATTTTGAGATTATAAGTAAAAAAATTCTTTTGGATCTACTCTATCTTTCTCCAATATTCTCGAGAGATACTACATCCCAAAAATTCACTTCTATATAAGATAATAGAAGTGACAAAAGTCTCAAATGGAATATTTTTCTTATCCCATAGCCAAAGGTCCATTAATTTACAATTATTTTCAAGACCATAATAAGCCCATAATGAGATTTCCACTCTCCATTATCCTTTTCTCAATTCTATAGTTCCAATTGAGTTTGTGATGAATATTGATTCCAAGATACTTGTATGAAGGAATTTCTTTCAAGGTATTGTTGATATACAAGAAACTATCATATGTGATCTTTTAGGATTTAATTATCATAACCTTCATATTTTCAGTGTTCACTGTCATCCCTGTACTAGAGAAGAAATCCTTAAGCATTCTAATCTTATTTTTGAGTTCATAGGGATTTCTTCTCATAAGAAAAATCCATCGTCTGTATATGCATCATCCATATATGCACATATACGGAAGCCACCTTCCATAAATGCATCTCCCGTATATGTGTGCTTCCATATATGTGCATATACATAAGTTGTCGTCCGTAAATGCACATTTATGGAAGTTGACCTCCGTATATGCACGCTTCCGTATATGCGCATATACACTAACCACTTCTATAAATGCACATTTATGGAAGCACGCATATACGAAAGACACCATTATGGAAGTGACCAGCTTCCATATATGCATCGTCTGTTTATGCACATTTATGGAATCTGTCGTTTGTATATGTGTCGTTTGTATATGCGCATATATGGAAGCACCCATGTACAGAGGCCACCTTCTGTAAATGCGTCTTTTGTATATGCATGCTTCCATATATGCACATATAGAAAAGTTGTCATCTGTAAATAAACATTTATGGAAGTCGGCCTCCGTATATGCACGTTTTCATATATGTGCATATATGCTGACCACTTCCATATATGCGCATTTATAGAAGCACGCATATATGGAAAACACCATTATGGAAGTGGTCGGCTTCCATATATGCATCATCCATATATGCACATTTATGAAATTTGTCGTCTGTATATGCACCATTTGTATATGTGCATATACATAAGCCACCTTCCGTAAATGTGTCTTCCGTATATGCGTGCCTCCATATATGTGCATATGTAGAAATTGTTGTCTGTAAATGCACATTTATGGAAGTCAGCCTCCCTATATGCACACTTCCATATATGGGCATATACGCTGACCACTTCCATAAATGTGCATTTATGGATGCACGCAAATACGAAAGAAACCATTATGGAAGTGGCCAGTTTCCGTATATGCGTCATCCGTATATGCGCATTTATGGAATCCGTCGTCCGTATATGCACATATACAGAAGCATGCATATACAGAAGCCACCTTTTGTAAATGTGTCTTATGTATATGTGTGCTTCCATATATGTTCCTATATAGAAGTTTTTGTCCATAAATGCACATTTATGGAAGTCGACCTTCGTATATGAACGCTTTTGTATATGCGCATATATGTTGACCACTTCCATAAATGCACATTTATGGAAGCACGCATATACGAAAGACACCATTATGGAAGTGGCCATCTTCTGTATATGAGTCATCCGTATATGCACATTTATGGAATATGTTGTACATATATGTGTCGTCTGTATATGCGCATATACGGAAGCCACCTTCTATAAATGTGTCTTCCATATATGTGTGCTTCCATATATGCGCATATACAAAAGTTGTCATCCGTAAATGCACATTTATGGAAGTCGACCTCCGTATATGCACGCTTTCGTATATGCACGTATACGGAAGCATGCATATACGAAAGTCGGTCTTCTGTACATGCACATTTATGGAATCCATCGTCTGTATATGTGCATATATGGAAGCGCACATATATGGAAGCCACCTTCAGTAAATGCATCTTTCGTATATGCGTGCTTTCATATATGCGCATATACAAAAGTTGTCGTCTGTAAATGCACATTTATGGAAGTTGGCCTCCGTATATTCACTCTTCTGTATATGTGCATATACACTGACCATTTCCATAAATGTGCATTTATGGAAGTACGCATATACGAAAGACACCATTATGGAAGTGACCAACTTCTGTATATGCGTCGTCCGTATATGTGCATTTATGGAATTCGTCGTCCGTATATGCACATATACAAAAACATGCATATACAAAAGCCACCTTCCATAAATGTGTATTTCCTATATGTCTGCTTCCATATATGTGCATATACAGAAGTTTTCATCCATAAATGCACATTTATGGAAGTCGGCCTCCATATATGCACGCTTCCGTATATGCGCATGTACGCTAACCACTTCCATAAATGCACATTTATGGAAGCACGCATATATGAAAAACACCATTATAGAAGTGGCCAGCTTTCGTATATGCATCATCCGTATATGTGAATTTATGGAATCCGGCGTCTGTATATGCGCATATACAGAAACCACCTTTCGTAAATGTGTCTTTTGTATATGCGTGCTTCCATATATGCGCATATACAAAAGTTGTCGTATTTAAATGCACATTTATGGAAGTCGGCCTTCGTATATGCACGCTTCCGTATATGTGCATATACGCTGACCATTTCCATATATGCACATTTATGGAAGCAATGCATATACGGAAGACACCATTATGGAAGTGGTCAGCTTCCGTATATGCGCATTTATGGAATCCGTCGTCCATATATGTGCATATATGGAAGCGCGCATATACATAATCCAACTTCCATAAATGCGTCTTTCGTATATGCGTGCTTCCATATATGCGCATATACAAAAGTTGTCGTCTGTAAATGCACATATATAGAAGTTGGTCTCTGTATATGCACGCTTTTGTATATGCGCATATACATTGACCACTTCCATAAATGCACATTTATGGAAGCACGCATATACGAAAGATACTATTATGGAAGTGGTCAACATCTTTATATGCGTCGTTCGTATATGCACATTTATGGAATCCGTCGTCCGTAAAAGTATTGTCTGTATATGTGCATATACGGAAGCATGCATATATGGACGCCACCTTCCGTAAATGTGTCTCATGTATATGTGTGCTTCCATATATGCACATATACAGAAATTGTTGTCCATAAATACACATTTATGGAAGTCGGCTTACGTATATGCACGCTTCCGTATATGCACATATACGTTGACCACTTCCATATATGTGCATTTATGGAAGTGGTCTTTGCTTGCTTTGAATAAAAGATAAGCCTTATCCCTTTGCTTGCTTGTTTGATTATATTATTATTATTTATAAATATTTATTAGTATCTTTTTAAATATAAAATCTATTAGCCTTCACTACATTTTTATCATAATTTTAGATGTTGGAATTTAAAGTTGTCATGGTTTTAAGAATTCACAATAGTCATGGTTGTTAGATGCTTAAGGTTTGGTCTTATGAAGATCATGATGTTGGAGGTGATGATCATGTTGTAGGGTTGAGTTGTTTGTGGAGAAGTTGAAATGGTATTCTAGGGTTTATGTTTCACCCTAAGGGGACAAAGAAGCCAAGGTTTGTGATAAACCTTAGAGATTAAAAAGGATTATATGTGTCAATGTACCCATTCTCTAAACTAACGCGGGTTTTTGTAAAAGAAATATTTATGTAACAAAAATAATTCCATAGCACACAAATGTTAGGTATATCCAACCTAATAATAAACATTTAATAAAAACATATGAAATGGGTAGAGTTAAAGATTTTTTTAATTAATTTTTTAAAGTGTTAACCCTGTTATAGATCTAAACAAAACAACTAAGAAAGAGATTGTTGTGAATCATACAATAGTACACTTATATATTATCCATTACCATTCACCAACATAATGTATGTTGATGAGCATTTAAAATGATGTAGATTAACAATGATATTATCCATTGACAATTTGATAACACGATATGCATTGCAAATAATCCAAATGAAAATTATGTCACAAAGAAAACTTCTAATTTGTGTTGAACAAGATAATAATGATACAAAACAATGAAGGCAAACAATTATATTATGCATTGGCAATGTAAGAACATGGTACCCATTGCAAATCCAAATAAAATTAGGTGTTACATAGGAAACTTATAGTTTGTGGTTAATTCAGAAGAACAAAATAACAATGAAAGGAGTATTGATGTAATTATAGATTAATTGTAGTTAAGTGATGATCAAAGTTGTTCATTGGGTTTAACTCAAGTGGTTGGGAGGAAGAATTGTTATTTATTACCAATCACCAACATAATGTATGTTGATGAACATTAAAAATGATACGGTCCATTGACAATTTAAAAACATGGTATACATTGCAAATAATCCAAATAAAAATTAGGTCACAAGTAAAACTTCTACTTTGTGTTGAACATGATAACAATGATATAAAACAATCCATATTATCCATTGGAAATGTAAGAACATGGTGCCTATTGCAAAYCCAAATAAAAATTAGGTGTTGCCTCTTACGACCTTTCCTGATGAACGACCTTTCCTTGTCAGGAAACAACACGGGTGATGGGGGTGATGTTTTCATTGCCTGGCACCTTCCACCTCTTTCCATGGATCTGTCTTCCTCTAGTCTACTGGCCGGAAAAAGATTGAACAGCGACTAATGCAAGTTTCCTTGAAACAGTCGGGCGGAACAAGTAGAGAGAATTGGAGTGGAGTCGCGGAAGTAGAGAGAATTGGAGTCGCGGAAGTAGAGAGAATTGGAGTGGTCGAGAATCGAACATTGGGCAACGACGTTAATGAGTGCACACTGTCCATTAGTGTCCAGTTATCGATCTTTGTTCATGGGTTTCTTATAATGAAATTGAAAAAGCATAATCTGTGTATAAAATGATGATAAATACATATGAACAATCAAGGGAGTTGTGAGATGGAAAGGCTTTTGTGAATAGTTCATTCTTTGTATTTGCACTCAGCATTAATTTAATAAATTTGATGGTTGCATGAGTGGGAAATAATAGTGGGATTAATTTTTTAGATTATAAATTTTTTCGTAATTTTTTTATATATTTAGGGGTGGAAGATGAGAAAGGTCATTTGTGATCTCAGAGGATAAAAAGAACACCAATTTTTATGAGGATTAAGACACAAAACTAACAATCAAGTAGAAGTATTGGTGGCTTTTAAAGGATTAACTCTAATTTCTGAAAATAAAATGCAAAGCTTCGTTTCTAAAAATATGCTTGTCAGTTTCTGGAAACTAACAAACAAGACAAAAGCCGTCCAAGAGATCACTTTTGGCCAACCTATCCTTCTATGGAATCCCCTAGTAGATGACTAGTCAAGTAAAAACCCTCAACTTATATCAAAACCTCACAATCCAAACATTGTGCAAATGTTGAACCTAATGCTCCTCCGAGTCCTTAGATACCCATCGACCATCAAGCACAAAAGGAAAAGTCTTGGATGAAGAGTTGAGTACAAATTGTGTGAGTCATACTGAAGAAGCGAACAACCAAAAATCCATCCCTAATCCCTCCAAAATAACACATGCATAATAATGTTCATCTTGAACAACTCAAACTCTAGAATGAGGGACTGCAACTCCATGATCAAGAGACAATCAGTGGTAATAAGTCTGAATTCCTGAGCAATATTCCTCCATTCCTTCTGAATGGAACCCTTTCTCCTCCCAGTGGCCCAATATTTAACCTAAACTGATAGTCGTCTGGGGTTAGGGTTTTGACTTCCTCAATGCTCAATTAGTGAATAGGTTTGGACCTTCTAGAATCTTCTTGAAAGTCCACACATCGCTAGCCCCATATGTGGTGGTCAATAAGGTAGGTCAGCTTGCAGGAGGCATAACTTTTGCATGTGAGATCCGATTGAGGCATTGTCTGCACTGTTGGAAAGGTCTCGAAGTGTAGAACACCAAAAAATGCGTGCACACTATTTTTCGACACTATAGCTCCAAAAAATGTCGTTCAATTCCTTAAAATGGCTTTGGAAGGTTCCAAACCCCAATTTCCAAACTAGGACTTGCCACTAAAATGGCCCTACAAGTTGATTCCTCCAATGTTTTCCACCCAAAAAGTACCAAGATAGATGGAAAATTATATGATGATCCAATCTAAATCACATCTCCCCATTTAGGGAGCCTTTTAGTCCCCAAACACCTTACTGAATGAGGTGAAAAAATATTTTCTCTACCTTCTCCCTAGAGTACCATTTTTCTTTCTTGGAAGTTGTCCTTTCACCCTAATTTGCCAAAGGTCATCTTACCCCTCTTTTGTAGTTCTAGACCTCTTCTGAAAATTTTTATCTTCTTCCAAATCTACCTGAGCATCTGGTGTTATGTCCTTTATGGTAAGTAGGACCTGCTCCACCTCTTGATCCAACATGGAAGGCTCATAGAGTTTCAAATTCTCCACATTCATTATTGATTAAATGCACATGTGTGTGGGTAGACTAAGTCTATAGGCACTATCTCCCGTCTTCTCCAATACCTCAAAGGATCATACTGCAAAGCCTAGATCTTCTTACTAGGGTCATGTAGTCTTTCCTTGTTCAGTTGTAATCAAACTCTATCTCCCACTTTAAATGACTTCTCAGTTCTGTGTAGATCATGTCTGGCCTTATACTTTTTCTGTGACTTCTCCATTGTCTCCTATACTTGCAAATGGATCTGTCTAATCTTTTCAACAAATTTATCTGGTTTCAAAACTTCTCTTGTGATGTCTTCCCTCACTCCTCCTCGTTATCCATATACAACATCCAAGGGTGAAGTGGGTAAATACCCAAAGAAAGTTTCAAAAGGGGACTTACTAGTAGAGGTGTGGACTGCTATAATATAAGAGTGCTAAATATTGATCACATTTTCATCCCAAGTCTACGGATGCCTCTGATTATAACCCCTCAAAAGTTGTACCAACATCATGTTTACTACTTCTATCTATCAATATATATGTGGATGGAGTGTTGTATATCTCTTCAACTTAATGTCCATCTTCTCCCAAAGTGTAGTATGAAAGGCACTGAGAAATCTAGTATCCATGTATGAGATGATGCTCCTTGGTATCCCAAAGTGTACCCAGACCTATTCAAAGAACATGTTTGTCGCGTCTTGTCCTTTGATGGTCACATCTTGATGAACCTATCAACTACCAGAAATAAATAGCCATGTCCCTTCCTAGTTGTTAGTAAACCTTCCATAAAATCCATGGAAATGATTTCCCAAGGTTGAGTGGATATAGGTAAGGGATGGTATAGACCTTGATTTCTATTACTAGGTTTGTTGGTGCAACAAAGTATACATCCTCTTATATACCATGCTACATCTTCTTGCATTTTGGGCCAGTACACATACCATTGTAAGTTAGTAATTGTCTTCCCAACACCAAAATGTCCTACAACTTTGGAGGTGTCAACCTCTCTAATGATTTGCAATCTTTCACCTTTAGGAACATAGTGTTTGTCTAGCTTGTAGAGTAACCCATTGTGGAGATGATAGTCATCCTTATTGTCACCTTCTTCTACACAAATTTGGCCTTGTAGCTACTAAAACACCTCCTTGAAATCATCATCTTCTATGTATGTCTCTTTGTATGCATCATGGGTAAAAGGATCCATGTGCATAAGAGTTCCCAAAGTTGTAATATTGAATGTGGGTGGCCTTGAAAGCATGTCGGCCAACTTATTAGTGTTTCCTTTCTTATACTTAATGACTAGTTGAAATTGTTGTAAAAACCCCATCCACTTGTAATGTCTAGTTTGTTGAAGCTTATTTTGAGCCTGCAAATACTGTATGGGATGGTGATCTGTGTGGATAATGGTTTCCTTGCCCATCAGACAGTGCTTCCATTTCTTAACAACTTGAAACAGGGCATATAGTTCCTTATCATATGTATGGTAGTTCAAAACTCTCCCATGAAACATATCGGAATAATAGCATATTGGCTTACCTCCTTGCATTAAAACTACTCCCATAGCATACCCACTTGCATCTTTCTCCACTTTGAAGGGCTTATCCAAGTTAGGCAATGAGAGAACTAGTGCTTGAATGATCTTTCACTTTAGCTCGTTGAAATCTCTCTGTTGATTCTTTCCCCACTGGAATCTCTTACCACTTGCTTTTATAGAGTGGAGTGGTGAAGCTACTACTAAAAAAGATGCTATGAAATTCTATACGTATAGTGCTGCACAAAAAATCTCCTAACTTTAGTGACATTAGTAGGAACTGGCCATTTTACGATGGTTTCCATCTTTGTGGGATCTATTCTGAGTTCTCCTCCACCAATCACATACCCCAATTACACCAATGACTGTTGAGCAAACTCACATTTCTTAATGTTAGCTAATAGCTGGAGCCTTTTCAGATTCCATAACACCTGCATGAGTGTGACATGTGTTCCTCCTAGGTAGAGATATAAACCAATATATCACCTAAATGCACTATAACAAATGAATCTAAATATGGGTGCAATACATCATTCATCAGTCTCATAAATGTACTCGGTGCATTACATAAACCAAATGACATGACCAACCATTCATGCAAACCTTGCCTTGTCTTGAAGGTGGTATTCCATGTGTATTCTTCTTTGACACATACCTGGTGGCATCATGATTTGAGATCCAACTTAGTGAAGTACTTGGCATGTTGCAACTAGTCTAACAAATCATCAATCCTAGGTAGAAGATATCGATTCTTGAGTGTAATCTTTCTCAAATCTCTATAGTCAATACACATTCACCAAGTCCCATCCTTCTTAGGTATGAAGATGATAGGTGACCCACAAGGTGAGGTGCTTGGTCAAGTTAATCCTTTATCCAACAGTTGTTTCGACTTCTCTTCACTTCACCTGCTTCTATAATTGACTATTTATGCAACCTAATATTTGGTAATGGAGATTCAGGAAACAACAATATCTCATGATCCACTTACCTCTTAATGGACATTCCTTTAGGCTCCCAGAACACTCTCCTATATGTTTGCAAAAACTCCTTCAACTATTGTTTCCAATTTTTAGTACATCACTCCAGGGATGCCTTTACACCCATTGATTCATCACCTAGATGATTCTCTTGTAAGAAAAATATATATACTTCTTACTTGAACTAATCAACTTTCTGGCTTGGTAGGCACTTACCAGTGAGATCTTCGATTTACCTTTATGTGCATTGATGATGAAATACTTCCCATCCTTGAT
>JASDQU010735311.1:120471-138081 GCA_032191745.1 Picea mariana
CTCCCCAAAGAAGTGGAGAATCCAAAGTATGAGGTAAATACTGAGACAATTGGTAGCTATATCCAACACATGCCTTCATTGGAAATTTCATGGGTGTATGGCCAATAGAAAAATCTCTCACCTGGTAGATAAAAATAGCATGGAAACCTAAAGGCTAGATCGACCTCAAACTTGGGTCAAAGGGATTTTTAACTACTTTATTTTCTAATCTGGAAGAGAGAGATCGGGTTTTCAAAAATGGTCTATACTTCTTTAACTCTGCAGGTCTCCATTTAGGGCCCCAGACCAAAGTATTCTCACCAGAAAAAGAATATTTTATGTCCACACCAGTCTAGATAAGGTTATACTCCCTTCCTTGAGAATTTTGGAACCAATAAATCTTCGAAGGTATAGAAAACACCTTGGGACACTACATCGAAACCTTGGATATCAAAAAATGAGGTCGCTACACAACTTACGCCCCCATCCATGTTTCAATGGACCTTACAAAATCCTTGCCAACAGCCATCAACCTCCTCTACCAAGACAATAAATGGGTTCAAACACTGGACTACAAACACTCCCCATTTCACTACAGATGTTTCCATGAGCATGGTCACCTCTTCCAAGACTGTCCATTATCTCCTCAGGCCAATACCCCCCCCCCTCTCTTCTCGGTGACAGGACACTGAAGTCTTTGAACATGTCTCATCTAGAAAAAAAATCTAAGAATAATTCCAATATACATCCTTCCAAAACTGGTATCAAAACCCACAACTCATATGAAACCCTCTCACAAGAAGAAGATGATAAGGACTCGCAAGAAGATCCAGAAATTCAACAAGGAAAAGCATCATTAGATCCAATGGAGGACAAAGTCAAGTGAAACAAAACAACGATCAATGAAGCAACCTTGACATAGGACGGAGAAGAAGACATGCAGGAGGACATGAAAGATCATCCTGACTCATATGAAGGTGAGGATATGGACCTAGGCAATATCGATCTAAACTCCATAGTGATCCCTACAAGCAGAAAGACCCACACTCCATTCCTTAACAACAAGTACAACTCTTGAAGGATGCCCTAGTAAGAAATCAAATATTCAATGGATCTGCATTACAAGGTATGACCCCAAATCCTTCCCTTGGTATCATACCCTCCTCCTCCCTTCCCTTGAAAATCCCCAGAGAGGAAAAAAAGAGGTATACACTCCAATAAACAAACTCTTAAAGAGATAGGATATTTTTCAGTAAATTCAGGCCACATTGCCTTGATGACAAATAAGTTCCATCCCACTCCCCCTCATTCCTCATGAAGGTCATATTTTGGAACATAAGGGGCCTTAATGGCAAAACCCAACATAGGCTCCTCAAACAAAAAATCATCCAAGAAAAACCCTCTGTCATCATGATTCAAGAAACTAAATGTCCTCGTAACCTATTACAAACCCTGGCCTCTCAAATTTTTCCAGAATCTCAAGCCATGTCTTTAAACTCTCAAGGTGTGGATAGTGGAACTAGCCCTCCTCTAGAATCCTGGAATTCTCATGCTCTATAACTTCCTTTCCACCAAGTATACCCTTTATGCCCAATTCCAACTGATTGGATATTCCCTGACTCGCTTCCTAACAAACTTCTATGGCCCCAACTCCCCAGCCGATGTAATACCCTTATTTCCCCCAACTTGTAATTAATCATTATTTATGATTACCATGCTATGGCATGTGAACAATGTAAATGTATTAGTTTATATTTCTAAAAATTGAATGTTGGGGTGAAGCCTTGAAGTACTAGCCATGATATCACTAGAGGAAAGAGTGAAGAAAATGTAGAGAGGGTTCATTATGTTAAAATAACCCAAATTCTCTTTGTTGAAATAATAAGCCTCATCATGATCCCAAGGAAAAATCAGTTAATGAGAAAAGGACTGGTGGTTGAAAAATCAACTACCCCAATGAATGGAAGCATTGAGATTCTGGCCGAGGAGACAGAAAATTGTCAACCCAAAGTACCACAGAGTGCAGTTTCCTGCATGCCCAGATTGACTCGCATTCCTTCTAACAGAAGGAATAGGACATGTCCAACACCTTCCTGGGGAGGAAAAAGGCATGCAAAAATACACATGAAGGCAAACGATAAGGAGACCATGCCCACAAGGGGGGGGGGGGCATGCGACTTGGATATGATAAGAGAATAAAAACACCAGATAAAGAGGAGAGCATGTGAGGCTCTCCAATTCATAAGAATAACTAAAAGAATAAGTTGTTCTCGTTACAGGAGAGAAACAAAGGAGGAATTTGGTCTCTAAGGAAGAGAATTTCTGAAAAGAATGCACCAGCACGTGCAATATAAAGATCAAAGAACTCACGGAAGAGTTTTGAAATGAAGCATAGAAGACCCGAAGCCTAGATTGGAGCAAAAGAGGGTCGTGATCTTGGTGCTAGATGGAAAGAAATTGGTGTTGGAAGGAGAGGGCATCGAGTGATAGTTTAGTTGTGAAGGGACTCTCTCGCATAGAGGAAATCCAACTGGGAAGGCATCTGATAAACCCCGTGGAGGTCCTGATCTCATTGGAGAAGAAGGGAGACTTATATTGCTGCCAGAGAGATGGAGAAGAGTAACCTCCCCGATATCTTTCTTGATTTTGGAAAGGGAACCCAGAAAACATGACCTGGGAAGAAGGTCACGATCTTGATGCTGAGGGAGCACCTGATAAACCTCGCATAGGTTGTGACATAGAGAGGATATCTAAGAATTTGAAAAAGTTTCCCTGGTGATATCATGGCTTGGCACGGGGGTGGCCAGAGTTCTAAGAGTGAATTCCTATGAGCCTACGGTTGGGTGGAAAGGAGAGCACCCATAGTCAGTTGACTGGCTGCAACTTGTAATAGATAAGTATTTCATATACCCTATGCACTTGAATTGAAATGCATGATTTAAATTCTTGTATTTGTGTGATACATATACATCTTGGATATAGGAGGATGATGGCATGATATTGTGTCAAAATGTGCCTCACGTGAAATTGATGGTAATAGTGCTTATTGTTCTTATGTAAACTATTGCATTTGAATGGGTGTAATATGACAAGTTTGGCCTTTGTGTTGGTTGGAAAATCCTCAAGGTGTTTTCCCAAGGATCAACTTCACACTTCTAGAGTCGGGATAGACTCTACGGGACTGCTACAGTCCTTTTGATCTGTTGAAAATACCTTTCCCTGTTATATAACTTGAGTTCTATGAATGGAAGGCTCTTCCTTCAATCTAGTCGTCCAAGAGACCATGGGCTCATGCCCACAACCTTAACCAAATTTCGGCTAAGAGTTAGGAATGTAGCCTCTTAAGCTTGACAAAGTTCCATAGGACCAGGACCATGGAACCTTTCACTACACTAAAATGGGAGCTAAGTTGTTCGTACTTCGGGACTCCGAGAGTCCAGATCTCTAGGGTGAATGAACATTGCAATGTCCTAAATGCATTGAAGATGACATGTCGAACAGATAACTTGACGGTTGACCTACAGTCAACGGTCATTTACCCATTATTGTGGGATTTGTCCCCTTGTTAAAACCCAATCAACTTCTTGATCACGAGGTAACATGAGTCGTCGATCTAAGAACCTTCGGGATACTTTCTGATCATCGGATGCAAGCCATGGTCATTCAGCGTTGACCTACTGCGAGAGAAAAAGGGTGTTAAACGATCGGAAAATATGAATGCCGAACTCATGAAGTAATGTGGGTTGTGGATCTAAGGATCCTTTGGGACCCTTCTCGACCATTATATCGAGCCTAGTGGAAGGATAGAGTAATCGATATTACTAACCGACAACAAGAAATCGTCCCCGCTTCCTGACCCATTTGGAAGGTAATCCTTCAGGGAAATTGAAGGGTTAAGAGTTGTAAGGAGCACGAAGCCCTGAAGTGGAGAAATCACACTAGTCGTTAGATCATGGGGAAGAGTTCGGGAGTAATGTGAGCCATTGATCTGAGGAACTGTTGGGATCCCTTCTCCACCATTCAATCGACTAAGTGGGAGGACAGTGTAAGAACTTTGACGAAGTCTCATTCCAAGAAACGTAAGGCATAAAGAGTGGATTTTTCCCAAAGGCCGAAGTGACATCAGCAACTGACGTGCCCAACATACATAGTGGGATTCCAACCGTGTGAAAAATTTGTCACGTGACATCTCGTGGCTAAAACACGTGTCCTACTGACTCATCGTATATGGTATAAGGTTGAAGAAATGGGTGCCACATGTCAAGGTGGTGTCATTGCCACGTATCTTCCAAGTGATATATGGTAGTAAGGACACTCGTGCAGAACGCCACATACGCAAGTGGGACGCACTCCGAGAGTTCGGGACTTCGGAACTCCAGGTGTTTGGAGTGCTAATATGCAAGCTCCAAAAGGGCCGAAGGATGGAGCCACGTGGCAGGACTCCGAGGTTTGGGACTTCAGAGGATTTGCAAATATAGAAAAGTGGTTGAAGTGTCGAAGTGCCGAAGTGCCGAAGTTTCTTTGGTTGTAGTGTCAAGCTCTGATTAGACGGGCCCGTGTGCATCATGGTGATGTGGCGTGTCTGGATAGCTCCACGTGGTATCATGGGATTGAACACAAATTAGGTGTGGGACCCCACCTATCTAGTCAAGTCCAAGCGACATGTTAAGTGCAGGTAAATATTAACTGTTAGATCCAAAGGTGGACATAACTCCACCATAGATTCTGGAGTAGAGAGAGAGGCTCCAGGACTTCGGATCTCTGGGAAGATTTAGTGTTATGAAAAAGAGCATGGAAAGGCCAAAGTCTATAGGAATAGGTTCCAGCACCGGTGGCGTGGTAAGGTAAAAGGGAAAACAAGAAGTACTAAGGTTCTGGAAGTGAATAAGCCTGCGACGAATCAGCATAGACTTTCCCCTGTAAACCCTTCTTCCACAGCCATGTCATTTCCAAAGGATGACGATCGGGGCCACGACAGTGCCATGTTGGATGGCACAAGGAAATTGAATTCACGTGATGAAGGGGGTGGCCATTGGCCAATGACACCCTGAAAGCTACAGAAGCCATAACTCTCAAACTAGAACTCGGTTTTGGATGAGTTTATAGTCGTTGGAAAGCTCTCAGAGAGCAGAATGAAATGGTGCCCTTATCCGAGGGATTCAGAAAGATGCGAAACCAAGGAAAAATTTATACCCCATTCCTTAAAAAGGTACTTAGGGGTCGGGTGTGTTACAAAGTGGTATCAGAGCGGACAACAAAACTTGGCCTGCTTGGGCTCACGAAAGAGTCAAGTGATGTTTCTCTCTTAGGAAACTTGAAGGGAGAGGGAACCATACCCTACCCTATCTAGCAAAGCATGATTCAAACACATGCCTGGATGGGCTAGAGAACAGTCATAAGACTAGTTTACCAAGGATAAGATGATCATGTTGAGAGTATTACTTCCATACGAAAAATATCTGCATAAGTTCCTTGAGGAGAAGGATGCAGATTAAAATTCAGTTGGAATTTTACCCAACGATATTGAATCATGCTAGACTGTGGCAGAATAAGCCTATCATTTATTTTGGGAAATGATATCCAGTCCTACAAAAGTGGGATTATGCCGAGAGGTATTAATAATAAAACTTGGATGCAAATGACATAAACCTGTTTTAAGAAATACTTGAGTCCAGAGGGAAAATAGACTGAATAGGTGGCAGGAATTGCCTAAAAAGTGGGCTTATGAAGCCTCTGTTAATTAAAAGTGTTTATTAAATGAAGGATTTAGCATTGGGTGTACAATCCTCCATGTCTAGAGGCCTTATGGAAGTAGGTGAGATCAACCTACTTGACCTTTCATAATTGAAAAACTTCCTACTGGGGTAATCCCTCCTTGTAAAATAAAAGAAGTTGTGTGGGCTAAGAATAAACCTCATGGAAGAAGTGGAATGACATGAGCAATTTCAAAAGCTCATGGTTGTGATAAAGCAGTGTAAATCCCTATTAACTAAGGGTAGGTCTATGCATGGAAATGCAAGAGGTAAGTAAGTGGAACCCGTCTGCACTTTAGACATGGGTATAATGCTTGGTGCACAAAGATATGTTGAAATGCATATCGCAAATATAGAGCATGCATGTGACATGCATATATACTTATTATAGTCATTCATTGAATGTAAAATATGGTGAGGTCATAGATCATATGATTAGTGATGATATGACTATGGCAGCATAAGTAAAAGGTTGATGATGTTGAGTACATAATTCCTTATGAGGATAAGGTAGAAGGATTAATGAAATGTTGATCCTAAATGTGGTAAAGGAAGTGTTGGGACACTTCTAGATGACCAATGGGTTAGGTTGACATTTTTAGGTGGATGGTATCCATATAAGGTATGACTTGGTATGCTCAAGTAGTAGTGAGAGAGAATCTAGAAAAGCATTCCCTTGATAAAAATGTTTGTTAACAAAAAATGGTTTGACACATGAAAAAGGAGCTTGATAATTTGTCTTGTTGCCTTGGGAACGATTGAATGGCCCAGATGGTATTTATGGGTTGTTGAATAAATTTATAGTAGTTAAGGAAAAAATGTCTCCTTGCTAGTTTTTGTCGTATGGAAAAGGAGGACATAATTATGATCATGTCTATTAAACTTGCCATGTGGATATCATGTGAATGACTGCAAGCTCTCAACAGAGAGGAAAGCTCAATGTTGAGTATCTCTATGAGACCTTTCATAAGAATGGTAAGAAGATCCTTGGGAGGAGGGTCTGGAAGTCCGATATGTCCATCTGTATGAATGACAAGGAAAATGTGCAAGCAATGAGCTTGCATGATCATGAATGTTTGGCTATGTTTGTATATGCTTGAGTGCATGGATTTAAAGCATTGTAAGGTTTCTTGATATGAATACCAAATAGATATGAATGATATTAAATGCGTAGGTGATCCACATGTATGATGTAAGATTATATATATACTAAAGGCACGATGTGACTGCCTAAATGAGTGAAATGTAAGGCAAGAATTTCACTTCCAAGATTGAATGAATACCATGGATGCATGGATGAATCTATTCGGATGAGTCATGAAAGTTTTATTTTGAATAATAGCTTAAGAGGAATGTGTTCCATTCCCTTAGTAAAATCTAGGATAAATAGATGAAAGAGTAAATGAGCAAGGACGCTCTGTTGTCATGATAAAAGACAACATGAATACGACTTTGAGGACCACATGTACATGATTGTGAACAATCATGAACTAAATAATTTTCAATCAATATGGAAATGAAATAGTAAAGGGTGTCTATGGTGGGCACACATACAACATGCTAAAGCATGTGATTAAGTGCATGGAAGCATAGTCTAAAAGCAAGCTGAAAACATACATGACATGCTTTTAATGTGTATTTGGAATACATCATAGGAATGCACGTTTATATTCCTTATGGAATATTTGGTAAACAACTAAAGTGGTAAAATTGAAGCTAACTCAAGGTTGAGACCATCAGATATAGTGATGGATATGCAATAAGGAAGTTGCATGCCGAAGGAGTTCCTTGTGGAGGAACTGTGTGAAGACTCTGTCAGGAGAATAGACTCACAACCTTAATGACAGTTGAGAATTGAGCAATGGGTTGCAAATCATATATATATATATATATATATATATATATATATATATATATGTAGAGAGAGAGAGAGAGAGAGAGATAAGAATCTTGAATTACATTTTAAAAACATCATTTATGAATGGAAGACTAACAAATGAATGTTGACCATTATGATAACTGAATGGTAATGTGAAGAATGCATAGGTTCATGATTCAATATGAACAAAAAAAATTGTTATTGGATCATGTTGATGTATCCAAAAGGTTAGGGTGATTCGAACCAAGGCTGCTCGAGGAAAAGAGCAGGAAGATCCTAGCAGGGAGTAGATTGCATAAGCAAAGAAGGACAAAAGAAGGAATACTTTTCTCACCCTAAAAACTCTGAATTGTTTAACGGATTTGTAAGCCTTAGAAGAGCAGTTGTGGAAACAAGTACAATTGGAAAAAGGAAAATAAATAAATTAGTAAGTTTAAATGAATAGGCTTGGTTAAGTCGTGATAAGTAAAGGCAGTGAGGCCTTGGAAAATAACTCAGTTGGACTAAAAATCCAGGGCTGTGTAGAAGGAGTTGGAAAAGGGAAGAGTTCCTTGACCCCTTCCTTGTTGTTTATTGTATTTCTATGGTACGAGAGATTGATTTACTAATGCAGTTAAGTCTTTTGGCATAAGGATGTTGATGGTTGTATGATTATAGAATACAACTGAAAAATTGGATTGTGATTGCACTAGCTAATACATTAAGGAGTAATGTGGTAGAGTGCATAGAGATATGTTGGGGAATATCTAAAAACATTTTATTGATTTAAATGCTATGATACATGCATTTTTGTTTTACATGATGACTAATATATATATATATATATATATATATTTGTGATGTATGTCATGTATAAGAAATGATTGGAGTTGTCGGGAAAGGACAACTGCCAATGGTAGATAACCTTTGATAAAGGATAAATGCAAGAAGGATGTTGTTGAAAGATTGTTGAAGGGATTTTGGGAGCCTCATGGAGCACTACTAATGAGGTAAAAATAAAAATAAAAGGTGGTAGCATCTAGAACATGTATAAAAATGTTCATGCCTGTGTGGCATAAGGTATGGAGGGATTTGGTAAGAATCCCCTATGAAGTGTTTTAATTTCTTACTAATATGCGAATAATTTTGAGTGGCTATTGTATGCCATTGCTACCTAAGCAGGGTAAGATTCAGGAAAGAAGAATCTGAATAATAGAGAGAGGAAGTTTATGCCAATCAAGGATGAGTTATAATCCTTGCAAGAAATTGCATGATTAAGGAGTACCATGGGTACAATGACCAATATAGGGAGATTGGGAATACAGGTGTTCATAGTTAGCACATTGCATGGAATGCATTGAGGAAATGCACGTTTGCATAGGAGGGCAGACAATAGATTTCCCGTTAAGTAGGGAGGACCTTCCAATACTCTACTTGAATTGTAGAGGTGTTAAAGAAAAGAGAATTTTGGTGGCCATGACGGTTGGCACCTTGGTTACTAATGAAGGAAGAATGATTGACTGCATTTATGTGAAACTTTTAGTTTCATATGTGTTGATTTGGGATAATGATCATCATGTAGCAGGAAGCACAATCCTGCTGCAATAATGAACGAGAATGAATAAGTCATATGGTGAAGAGGTTGGTTAATCTCCAACACACCATGGAAAAGTGCTTGTCATAAAGTGTGGCAAAATTGAAATCAATGCAAGGGTGCATTGGGTATGAATGTTGATTATTGGCACATTGATTAAAGTCATTTGATATTTGAATTGCATTTGGAAAACTTGGTATGTTGAAAGGATGCATACATAAATAATGATATTTCCTTTTGCTTTGTACCTTTTAATATATGAAAATGACTTGGATTGTTAGTATGCATAGCTCGAAAATTGTTTGTGAGCCATTGCAAGTGTGAAATAAAAATATAATGTGCATGAGAACTAACAATTTGTTTGGTTGAGGAATGTTGACATTGCATGAAGAAAGGGTCTTGAATATGGCAGTGTTGTAAGTCCATAAGGAAGACCAATTTCCTACTGAGCCAAACTGCTATAGGAAGGAAAGTCTCATACTTGTGAATCCGGTTCCTGTGCTGAACAGATCTGAAACTAAATGTGGAATTTGGAAATCTGTGGGTGACAGATTTGCAAGAAAATTATGAATTTGAAATTGATGATAATATCTCTTAGTTTATGTATATCTATGATACAAGTGAGATGAAAAGATCTGTCTAGAGAGGACAGATGAAGGATTTCAAAGCTGGAAAGAATGAAAAAGACTATTTTTGAGACATGCAAACCCTGTGGTAAGCCATGATCACCCTAGAATATGTTGTGTTGTGGTAACACAAGCTGGAGGGATGCCTTGGCAGAGCAGGCCAGAGGGATGCCTCCACTGTAAGGCTCAATGAAGTCTCTAGAACTCTTCTTATGCAAGAAATCCTTGGCAAGGCAATATGGATCGTCCAAGGGACTGTATAGCAGAGAAGGGGATGCCTGAGCCTGGGCCTAGAGGGCGAGTGACCGCAATGAAGATGAGACTTTGATAATTCTTGTAAACAATTGATTGGGATCATGCACACAATGGGTATGTCAAGGAAAAATAGTGAGCCAATATAACAAGAAAACCATATGGATGCAAGTCCATGAACTGTGCAAATAAGTATTGTGCTATATTATGAAATTTTTCCTCTTGGATTTTGCACAACAGTAAGATTTTTTTGCATGAAATTGTGATTAATATGATTGTTGTCCAAAATTATTGAAGGTAGTTGACAAAGGCCAAGGGCCTGGAAAGCACATGACCAAGAAACAGGATCAATATTTTTTAAGCAGTTGAATGACAAAGGAATGACAGATGTTACTAAGAATGAACACCAAGGATGGTGTTCCTTTGAAGGGGGAGGGGATTGTAATACCCATGTTTCCCCCAACTTGTAATTAATCATTATTTATGATTACCATGCTATGGAATGTGAACAATGTAAATGTATTATTGTTTAGATTGTCAAAAACTGATTGTGGGGGTGAAACCTTGAAGTATTGGCCATGATACCACTATAGAAAAGAGTGAGGAAACTGTAGAGAGGGTTCATTATGTCAAAATAAACCAAATTCTCTCTGCTGAAATAATAAGACTCATCCTAATCCCAAGGAAAAATCAGTTAATGAGAGAAGGACAAGTGGTTGAACAATAAACTACCCCAATGAATGGAAGCATGAAGAGTCTGGGTGAGGAGACAGAAAACTGTCGACCCGAAGTACCACAGAGTGTAGTTTCCAACAGGCCCATATTGACTTGAGTTCCTTCTAACAAAAGGAATAGGACAGGTCTAGAACCTTCCTAGGGAGGAAAAAGGAGTGCAAGAATACACACGAAGGAAGACGAGAAGGATACCATGTCCACGGGGGCCGTGCGACTTGGATATTCTAAGATAAGAAAAGCACCAAAGAAAGAGGAGAGTGTGTGAGGTTCTCCAGTTTAGAAGAATAACTAAAAGAATAAGTTGTTCTCATTACAAGAGAGAAATAAAGGAGGAATTCGGTCTCTTAGGAAGAGAATTGCTTAAAAGAATGCACGAGCACGTGCAATAGAAAGATCAGAGAACTCACAGAATAATTTTGAACTGGAGCATAGAATACCAGAAGCCTAGATTGGAGAAAAACAGGGTCACGAGCTTGGTGTTGGCTAGAAAGAAACCGGTACTAGAAGGAGAGGGCGTCAAGGGATAGTGTAGTTGTGAAGGGACTCTCTTTCACAGAGGAAATCTAGCTGGGAAGGCATCTGATAAACCCCATGGAGGTACTGAACTCAGTGGGGAAGAAGGGAGACTTCTACTGCTTCCAGAGAGGTGGAGGAGAGTAACCTCCTTGATATATTTCTTGATTTTGGAAAGGGAACCCAAAAAACCTGACTTGAGAAGAAGGTCGCTAGCTTGATGCTGACGGAGCACCTGATAAAAATTGTAGAGGTTGTGACTAGAGAGGATCTCTGGCAATTTGTAAAATTTTCCCTACTGATATCATGGTTTGGCACAGGTGTGGCCAGAGTGCTATGAGTGATGCCTCTAAGCCTACGATTGAGTGCAAAGGTGAACACCCACAGTTAGCTGGCTGGCTACAACTTGTAATAGATAAGTATTTCATATACCCTGTGCACTTGAATTGAAATGCATGATTTAAATGTTTGTATTTGTGTGATACATATAGCTCCTTGATATAGGAGGATGATGGCATGATATTGTGTCATAATGTTCCTCGTGTGAAATTGATGGTAATAATGTTTATTTTTCTTCTATAAACTACTGCATTTGAATGGTTGTAATATTACAAGTTTGGCCTCTATGTTAGTTGGAAAATCCTCAACGTGTTTTTCCAAGGATCAACTTCATAGTTCTAGAGCCGGGACAGACTCTACGGGACTGCTACAGTCCTGTTGATCCCTCGAAAATACCTTTCCCTGTTATAGAACTTGAGTTCTGTGAATGGAAGGTGCTTCCTTCAAACCAGTCATCCAAGAGACCATGGGCTCATGCCCACGACCTTAACCAAATTCCGGCTAAGAGTTAGGACTGTAGCCTTTGGAGCTTGAGATAGTTCCATAGGACCAGGACTATCGAACCCTTCTCTCCACTCAAAAAGGAGCTAAGTTGTTCAGACTTCGGGACACCGAGAGTCCGGAGTTGTGGGATGAATGAACATTGCAATGTCCTAAATGTGTCGAAGATGATCTGTTGGATTGGAAACTTGACGGTTGACCTACAGTCAGCGGTCATTTACCCATTATCGTGGGATTCATCCCCTTGTTAAACCCCAATCAAATTCTCATTCACGAGGTTATATGATCCATTGATCTAAGAACCTTTGGGATCCTTTCTGACCGTCATATGCGAGCTATGGTCATTCGACGTTGACCCACTCTAGGAGAAAAAGGGTGTTAAACGGTCTAAACCTCCGAACGTCAAACTCACAAAGTAATGTGGGTCGTGGATAGGATACTTTGGGACCCTTCTCGACCGTTAGATCAATCCTAGTGGAAGAAAAGAGTAAGCGATACTACTAACTGACAACAACCAGTCGTCCCCGCTTCCTGGCCCGTTTAGCAAGTAATCCTTCGGGGAAATTGAAGGGTTAAGAGGTGTAAGGAGAATGAAGTCCCGAAGTGGCGAAATCACGCCAGTCATTAGATCATGAGGAAGAGTTTAGAAGTAATGTGAGTCATTGATCTAAGGATTTGTTGGGATCCCTTCTCCACCATTTGATCGACTAAGTGAGAGGAAAATATAAATACTTTGATGAAGTCTCACTCTAGGAAACATAAGGCACAAAGTGTGGAGTTTTCTCGAAGTCCGGAGTGACGTCAGCAACTGATGTGCCCAACGTACACAGTGGGATTCCGACCGCGTGACAAATCCATCGCGTGAAATCTCATGGATAAGACATGTGTCCTACTGACTCATCGTATATGGTATAATGTCGAAGAAATAGGTGCCACGTGTCAAGGTGGCGTCATCACCATGTATCTTCCATGTGGCATATGGTAGTAGGGACACTTTTGAAAAACACCACATATGCAAGAGGGACCCGCTCAAGGAGTTCGGGACTTCAAAACTCTGGGTGTTTGGAGTGCTAAGACGCAATATCCAAAAGGGACGAAGGTCGGAGCCACGTGGAAGGAATCCAAGGTTTGTGACTTCGAAGGATTTACAAATAGAGAAAAATGGTTGAAGCATCGAAGTGTCGAAGTGGTGAAGCACCGAAGTTTCCCCGGTTGTAGTGTCAAGATCCAATAGGACGGGCCTGTGTGCGTCATGGTGATGTGGTGTGTCTGGATAGCTCCATGTGGTATCATGGGATTGGACACGAATTAGGTGTTGGACCCCACCTCTCTAGTCAAGTCCAAGCAACGTGTTAAGTGCAAGTAAATATTAACTGTTAGATCCAAAGGTCAAAAAAACTCCACCATAGATTATGGAGTAAAGAGAGAGGCTCCAAGACTTCGGGTCTCCAGGAAGATTTAGTGTTGTACAAAAGAGTGTGGAAAGGCCGAAGTCTGATGGACTAGGTTCCAGCGCTAGTTGCGTGGTAAGGTAAAAGGGAAAACAAGAAATAATGAGGATTTGGAAGTGAATAAGCCCACGACGACTCGGCATAGACTTCCCTTGTAAACCCTTCTTCCACAGCCACGTCATTTCCAAAGGATGACGATCGGAGCCATGCCATTGCCATGGTGGATGGTACGAAGAAATTGAATCCACGTGGGTGTCACGTGGCGAAGGGGGTGGCCATTGGCTAATGACACCCCAAAAACTTTGAAAGGCCATAACTCTCGAACTAGAACTCAGGTTTGGACAAGTTTATAGTCATTGGAAATATATTAGAGAGAAGAAGGAAATGGTTCCCTTATCCGAGGGATTCAGAAAGCTACGGAACCGAGGAAAAATTTATACCACGTTCCTTAAAAATTTACTCAGGGGTCGGGTGTGTTACAGCCAACAAAGCTTTCTTCCTCGCCTCTCTACTCTCATTACAACCCTTTTTCCTCAACCAACCCTGACTAATAGGGGGTGACTTCAATCTCATTACGTCACTTTTGGAAAAACAAGGCAACCTCAAGTGGATTGAATCTTAGTCACAATCCTTTCTTGACACCATAAAAACTCTTAATTTGGTGGACATTGAAAATTCTAATGGTATTTTTAATTGGAATAATCAAGGAAGGGGTCAACATCAAGTAGCCTCCCACCTAGATCGCTTCATCGTCTATGAATCTGCCTTTCTAACTAATCTTCATCCCCTAGCCTCAATCCTCCCCTTCAGTAGCTCTAGTTACTGGTCGATCTTGCTTGATATAAACTTGCATGGTAGTCCTCTCAATCTTCCTTTCCTCTTTGAAATCTTCTAGTTAACTCACACTACCTTCCTCTCTAATATCAAATCCTGGTGGTCAGAATTCAATACCTTTTCCAGATCTCCCATGAACAGATTTCAACAAAAACTTAAGTACATCAAACAATAGATCAAGACCTAGAACAAAGCAGAGTTTGGTAATATTTTTCAAGAGAAAAGGCAAGTTATTGCTCAATTGGAGAAGTTACAACAAGTAATGATCCATGCTGGCAGAACAAAGGAACTAGTGCAAGAGGAGGAAAACCTTCAGAAAAAAAACTAAATGAATGAGAAAATTAGGAGGAACTCCTATAGAAACAAAAATCTTGAATTCGATGGCTCAGAGAAGGAGAAAAGAATTCAAATTTTTTCCACAGACCAATGATCCACCGCAGACATCACAACAACATTATTTCTAGAAAAAACAGCCATGGAAACCACTGTGTGGAACATCATGGCATTGAGAAGGAACTGGCTCATTACTTCCAAACTCTCTTGACTAAGCCGAAAAGAGATAGAAGACCCTCCATTCACAAAATCACTCAATACATCCTCCCCCCTTGTCACCCCTGAACAAAATGAAACTATCATGAGACCCATCACTTTTGAGAAGGTCGAGCAGACTATTTTCGCCATGCCCAAAAACAAATCCCCATGCCCTAGTGGATTTACCACTGATTTCTACCAAGCCCATTGGCCCATACTAAAAGGGGACATCTGGGCAGTAGTTGAAGACTCTAAAATCCACTCCAATATCTTACCATCTCTCAACACCACTTTTCTTTCCCTAATCCCTAAGGAGGATAAGGTGGAAGACTCAATTAATTTTCACCCCATTGCACTCTACAACGTTATCTTCAAAATCATTACCAAATTCACTGATAACCGTCTCAAACCTTTACTCCCTTCCCTAATCTCCACCAAAAAAAATGGTTGTGTAGAAGAAAGACAAATTTCAGATTATATTACTCTTTCTCATGAAGTCATCCATTTCATCAAAACCACCAAATCACCTGGTATGCTTCTAAAGTTGGACATCTCAAAGGCCTTCAACAAACTCAACTGGAAATACCTTCAGCACACTCTCAACGCTTTTGGATTTTCCCAATCATATATCAAATGGGTCCTCTCCCTCACCTCCTCAGATTTCTTCTTCATTTTAATCAATGGCTCACCCTCCAGAACCTTCTCTCCTTCCTGTGACGTCAGACAAGGATCCCCCCTTTCTCCCTTCCTCTTTATCTTAATGGTAGAGGGTTTAAGGAGATCTATCAAAACTGTTGTTGCCAAAATTAAAGTGAAAGATATCTGAATCTACAATTGATCCAAAAAATCCTTTTATGCTAATTATTATTTAATACACATACACATATACTTGATCTTTGAAATAACAATGATCGTTCGATTGATTTCAAAATACATGTGAAATTACTTATCTATCCAAATTCACTTTAATGATAAACAACTTGCAATATAACTGAGCGAAATAGAACAACAATACCAAAACCACATACACAAGTTTGTTAACAAAGTTCACCCAATTTGGGATATGTCTCTGAATCTTGTCTCAATAGAGACCTCTTTAATAATTCTCAAATGTTTGTGTTTTACAATGACCTCTTTACACATTGCTCAAACTCAGAAAGAGAGTGCACCATCGAATTCCTTGTGAAATTTTGAGAAAAATGAGTACAAAGTTTATAAAATTCCATCAAAGAACCTCTCGGCATGCATTACAGTGCAATCCCAGGGTTTTGATACCTCTAGCACAAACCTCAAGACCCAATCCGTACTCTGAAATCATGTTTCCTTGCCTCGGTCCACGTGTCGATTAAATAGGGGTTTGGGCTAAAACCTCTATCCACAAATTTGGCAACTTAATTCTACTTTTATCAGAATCTCGTAGCACGAGGCACCAATGGTGCATTGGTTAAATCATTTGGAATATGTGGAGGAGGTTTCGATTTCAATCCCTGCGAACCTCACTTTTGTTATAACATATGATATATATATGGTTTGGAGTTATAATAACTCGTGACATATAGTTTGGTGGTATATTCGTTAGCGTCCCTATGAAATATGATTTGGTTACATTGGATGCCATATGGTCGCATATACTATGGGTTGAGGGCTAGGCCCTTGACCCTTTTTCTGTGAATGATACCATATAACAGCCATAAATATATTTTTCGCCATATATAGTTATGACTCAAACACATAGTGTAAGGGTGAAGTCGTTGGTTTGTTAGGATGGAGACCCAGGTTCGATCCTTCGGACTCCAAAAACAATTTTAAACTACCTTATCCATAAATGGCCAATGGGAGGCTGCCATGTGGAAACATCTCATTGGTCTATCTCTACCACATGTCAAACTGCAATTGGCCCACTTGTGCCATATGGACGCCAAGTCACCATCTCAGTCATATGTACGGTGTACCATGGTGTAGCCACATCGACACCATACAGATGTATGGTCAAGTCACGTGTCACCCTTGCAGTGGTGACACATGTCACCTTTGACCCCTTTGACTTTGACTTTTTTCCATGTTGACCTAAACTTTGACAGTCCATATATTTTGCACACAAATTTTGATTGATGCAATTTTTGCACCGTTGGAAAGCTATCTTCGAGCTCTACACATTGATGTCATTTTCGAGAACATTTGAGACGATCAAATTTTGAGCATTTTTTAATCCTTCTGGACCTCAATGAGCATTATGGATCTTCCTGGACCTCTGTGAGCGTTATGGATCCTCCTGAATCATTACCCCCCATTGGAAGCATTTTGGACCACCAAAAGTTTTGATTACTCAACAACTAAGTGAGAGTAAATCTCCCTCACCATATCGATCTTGATTGATTTTGATTTCCTTGGGTTTACCCTTTTAAGACCAACTCAAAGATATTCTACATCACCTCGATGTGAAGTTCTGATTCTTTTGTTCAAAATAGCATCTTCCTATAGGTCGTCTAAATACTCTAGAGAAAAATCATCAACTGTCAGAATATGAATACTTTCATCATTGTCCATAATCTTAGGAGGCTCATAAATTTTCAAATTCTCAAAAGTTACCATCGAACACATTTGCATGTAGGCTGGTAGATCTAAACGAAAGGAATTAGTGCCA
>JASDQU010735311.1:138101-157949 GCA_032191745.1 Picea mariana
AAAATAAAAGGTGGTAGCAGCCAGAACATGTATAAAAATGTTCATGCATGTGTGGCATAAGGTATGGAGGGATTTGGTAAGAATCCCCTATGAAGTATTTTAATTTCTTACTAATATGCGAATAATTTTGAGTGGCTATTGTATGCCATTGCTACCTAAGCAGGGTAAGATTCAGGAAAGAAGAATTTGAATAATAGAGAGAGGAAGTTTATGCCAGTCAACGATGAGTTATAATCCTTGCAAGAAAATGCATGAGTAAGGAGTACCATGGGTACAATGACCAATATAGGGAGATTGGGAATACAGGTGGTCATAGTTAGCACATTGCATGGAATGCATTGAGGAAATGCACGTTTGCATAGGAGGGCAGACAATAGATTTCCCATTAAGTAGGGAGGACCTTCCAACACTCTACTTGAATTGTAGAGGTGTTAAAGAAAAGAGAATTTTGGTGGCCATGACGGTTGGCACCCTGGTTACTAATGAAGGAAGAATGATTGACTGCATTTATGTGAAACTTTTAGTTTCATATGTGTTGATTTGGGATAATGATCATCATGTAGCAGGAAGCACAATCCTGCTGCAATAATGAATGAGAATGAATAAGTCATATGGTGAAGAGGTTGGTTAATCTCCAACACACCATGGAAAGTGCTTGTCATAAAGTGTGGCAAACTTGAAATCAATGCAAGGGTGCATTGGGTATGAATGTGGCCATGATTATTGGCACATTGATTAAAGTCATTTGATATTTGAATTGCATTTGGAAAACTTGGTATGTTGAAAGGATGCATACGTAAATAATGATATTTCCTTTTGCTTTGTACCTTTTAATATATGAAAATGACTTGGATTGTTAGTATTCATAGCTCGAAAATTGTTTGTGAGCCATTGCAAGTGTGAAATGAAAATATAATGTGCATGAGAACTAACAATTTGTTTGGTTGAGGAATGTTGACATTGCATGAAGAAAGGGTCTTGAATATGGCAGTGTTGTAAGTCCATAAGGAAGACCAATTTCCTACTGAGCCAAACTGCTATAGGAAGGAAAGTCTCATACTTGTGAATCTGGTTCCTATGCTGAACAGATCTGAAACTAAATGTGGAATTTGGAAATCTGTGGGTGACAGATTTGCAAGAAAATTATGAATTTGAAATTGATGATAATATCTCATAGTTTATGTATATCTATGATACAAGTGAGATGAAAAGATCTGTCTAGAGAGGACAGATGAATGATTTCAAAGCTGGAAAGCATGAAAAAGACTATTTTTGAGACATGCAAACCCTGTGGTAAGCCATGATCACCCTAGAATATGTTGTGTTGTGGTAACACAATCCGGAGGGATGCCTTGGCAGAGCAGGCCAGAGGGATGCCTCCACTGTAAGGCTCAATGAAGTCTCTAGAACTCTTCTTATGCGAGAAATCCTTGGCAAGGCAATATGGATCGTCCGAGGGACTGTATAGCAGAGAAGGGGATGCCTGAGCCTGGGCCTGGAGGGTGAGTGACCGCAATGAAGATGAGACTTTGATAATTCTTGTAAAAAATTGATTGGGATCATGCACACAATGGGTATGTCAAGGAAAAATAGTGAGCCAATATAACAAGAAAACCATATGGATGCAAGTCCATGAACTGCGCAGATAAGTATTGTGCTATATTATGAAATTTTTCCTCTTGAATTTTGCACAACAGTAAGATGTTTTTGCATGAAATTGTGATTAATATGATTGTTGTCCAAAATTATTGAAGGCAGTTGACAAAGGCCAAGGGCCTGGAAAGCACATGACCAAGAAACAGGATCAATATTTTTGAAGCAGCTGAATGACAAAGGAATGACAGATGTTACTAAGAATGAACACCAAGGATGGTGTTCCTTTGAAGGGGGAGGGGATTGTAATACCCATGTTTCCCCCAACTTGTAATTAATCATTATTTATGATTACCATGCTACGGAATGTGAACAATGTAAATGTATTATTGTTTAGATTGTCAAAAAATGATTGTGGGGGTGAAACCTTGAAGTATTGGCCATGATACCACTATAGCAAAGAGTGAAGAAACTGTAGAGAGGGTACATTATGTCAAAATAAACCAAATTCTCTTTGCTGAAATAATAAGACTCATCCTAATCCCAAGGAAAAATCAGTTAATGAGAAAAGGACAAGTGGTTGAACAATAAACTACCCCAATGAATGGAAGCATGAAGAGTCTGGGTGAGGAGACAGAAAACTGTCAACTCGAAGTACCACAGAGTGTAGTTTCCAACAGGCCCAAATTGACCCGAGTTCCTTCTAACATAAGGAATAGGACAGGTCTAGAACCTTCCTAGGGAGGAAAAAGGAGTGCAAGAATACACACGAAGGAAGACGAGAAGGATACCATGTCCACGGGGGCCATGCAACTTGGATATTCTAAGATAAGAAAAGCACCAAAGAAAGAGGAGAGTGTGTGAGGCTCTCTCGTTTAGAAGAATAACTGAAAGAATAAGTTGTTCTCATTACAAGAGAGAAATAAAGGAGGAATTCGGTCTCTTAGGAAGAGAATTGCTTAAAATAATGCACGAGCACGTGCAATAGAAAGATCAGAGAACTCGCAGAATAATTCTGAACTGGAGCATAGAATACCAGAAGCCTAGATTGGAGCAAAAGAGGGTCGCGAGCTTGGTGTTGGCTGGAAAGAAACTGGTACTAGAAGGAGAGGGCGTCGAGGGATAGTGTAGTTGTGAAGGGACTCTCTTTCACAGAGTAAATCTAGCTGGGAAGGCATCTGATAAACCCCATGGAGGTACTGAACTCAGTGGGGAAGAAGGGAGACTTCTACTGCTTCCAGAGAGGTGGTGGAGAGTAACCTCCTTGATATATTTCTTGATTTTGGAAAGGGAACCCAGAAAACCTAACTTGAGAAGAAGGTCGCTAGCTTGATGCTGACGGAGCACCTGATAAAAATTGAAGAGGTTGTGACTAGAGAGGATCTCTGACAATTTGTAAAATTTTCCCTACTGATATCATGGTTTGGCACGGGTGTGGCCAGAGTGCTATGAGTGATGCCTCTAAGCCTACGATTGAGTGCAAAGGTGAACACCCACAGTTAGCTGGCTGGCTACAACTTGTAATAGATAAGTATTTCATATACCCTGTGCACTTGAATTGAAATGCATGATTTAAATGTTTGTATTTGTGTGATACATATAGCTCCTTGATATAGGAGGATGATGGCATGATATTGTGTCATAATGTTCCTCGCGTGAAATTGATGGTAATAATGTTTATTTTTTTTCTATAAACTACTGCATTTGAATGGTTGTAATATTACAAGTTTGGCCTCTATGTTAGTTGGAAAATCCTCAACGTGTTTTCCCAAGGATCAACTTCACAGTTCTAGAGCCGGGACAGACTCTACGGGACTGCTACAGTCCTGTTGATCCCTCAAAAATACCTTTCCCTGTTATAGAACTTGAGTTCTGTGAATGGAAAGTGCTTCCTTCAAACCAGTCATCCAAGAGACCATGGGCTCATGCCCACGACCTTAACCAAATTCCGGCTAAGAGTTAGGACTGTAGCCTTTGGAGCTTGACATAGTTCCATAGGACCAGGACTATCGAACCCTTCACTACACTCAAAAAGGAGCTAAGTTGTTCGGACTTCGGGACACCGGGAGTCCAGAGTTGTGGGATGAATGAACATTGCAATGTCCTAAATGTGTCGAAGATGATCTGTTGGATTGGAAACTTGACGGTTGACCTACAGTCGGCGGTCATTTACCCATTATCATGGGATTCATCCCCTTGTTAAACCTCGATCAACTTCTCGTTCACGAGGTTATATGATCCATTGATCTAAGAACCTTTGGGATCCTTTCTGACCGTCATATGTGAGCTATGGTCATTCGACGTTGACCCAGTCCAGGAGAAAAAGGGTGTTAAACGGTCTAAACCTCCGAACGTCGAACTCACGAAGTAATGTGGGTCATGGATAGGATACTTTGGGACCCTTCTCGACCATTAGATCAATCCTAGTGGAAGAATAGAGTAAGCGATACTACTAACTGACAACAAGCAGTCGTCCCCGCTTCCTGGCCTATTTGACAAGTAATCCTTCGCGGAAATTGAAGGGTTAAGAGGTGTAAGGAGCACGAAGTCCCGAAGTGGTGAAATCACACCAGTCATTAGATCATGACGAAGAGTTTAGAAGTAATGTGAGTCATTGATCTAAGGATTCGTTGGGATCCCTTCTCCACCATTTGATCGACTAAGTGAGAGGAAAACATAAATACTTCAATGAAGTCTCACTCTAGGAAACATAAGGCACAAAGTGTGGAGTTTTCTCGAAGTCCGAAGTGACGTCAGCAACTGATGTGCCCAATGTACACAGTGGGATTCCGACCGCGTGACAAATCCATCGCGTGAAATCTCATGGATAAGACATGTGTCCTGCTAACTCATCGTATATGGTATAATGTCGAAGAAATAGGTGCCACATTTGAAGGTGGCGTCATCACCATGTATCTGCCATGTGGCATATGGTAGTAGGGACACTTGTGCAAAACACCACATACGCAAGAGGGACCCGCTCCAGGAGTTCGGGACTTCGAAACTCCAGGTGTTTGGAGTGCTAAGACGCAATATCCAAAAGGGATGAAGGTCGAAGCCACGTGGAAGGAATCCAAGGTTTGTGACTTCGGAGGATTTACAAATAGAGAAAAATGGTTGAAGCATCGAAGCGTCGAAGTGGTGAAGCACCAAAGTTTCCCCGGTTGTAGTGTCAAGCTCCAATAGGACGGGCCTGTGTGCGTCATGGTGATGTGGTGTGTCTGGATAGCTCCATGTGGTATCATGGGATTGGACACGAATTAGGTGTGGGACCCCACCTCTCTAGTCAAGTCCAAGCGACGTGTTAAGTGCAAGTAAATCTTAACTGTTAAATCCAAAGGTCGAAAAAACTCCACCATAGATTATGGAGTAAAGAGAGAGGCTCCAAGACTTCGGGTCTCTGGGAAGATTTAGTGTTGTACAAAAGAGTGTGGAAAGGCCGAAGTCTGATGGACTAGGTTCTAGCGCTAGTTGCATGGTAAGGTAAAAGGGAAAACAAGAAATAATGAGGATTTGGAAGTGAATAAGCCCACGACGACTCGGCATAGACTTCCCTTGTAAACCCTTCTTCCACAGCCACGTCATTTCCAAAGGATGACGATCGGGGCCATGCCATTGCCATGGTGGATGGTACGAAGAAAGTGAATCCACGTGGGTGTCACGTGGCGAAGGGGGTGGCCATTGGCTAATGACACCCCGAAAACTTTGAAAGGCCATAACTCTCGAACTAGAACTCAGGTTTGGACAAGTTTATAATCGTTGGAAATCTCTCGAAGAGAAGAAGGAAATGGTGCCCTTATCCGAGGGATTCAGAAAGATATGGAACCGAGGAAAAATTTATACCACGTTCCTTAAAAATTTACTCAGGGGTCCGGTGTGTTACAACCAACAAAGCTTCCTTGCTCGCATCTCTACTCTCAATACAACCCTTTTTCCTCAACCAAACCTGACTAATAGGGGGTGACTTCAATCTCATTACGTCACTTTTAGAAAAACAAGGCAACCTCAAGTGGATTGAACCTTAGTCACAATCCTTTCTTGACACCATAAAAACTCTTAATTTGGTGGACATTGAAAATTCTAATGGTATTTTTAATTGGAATAATCAAGGAAGGGGTCAACATCAAGTATCCTCCCACCTAGATCGCTTCATCGTCTATGAATTTGCCTTTCTAACTAATCTTCATCCCCTGGCCTCAATCCTCCCCTTCAGTAGCTCTAGTTACTGGTCGATCTTGCTTCATATCAACTTGCATGGTAGTCCTCTCAATCTTCCTTTCCTCTTTGAAATCTTCTAGTTAACTCACACTACCTTCCTCTCTAATATCAAATCCTGGTGGTCAGAATTCAATCCCTTTTCCAGATCTCCCATGAACAAATTTCAACAAAAACTTAAGTACATCAAACAATAGATCAAGACCTAGAACAAAGAAGAGTTTGGTAATATTTTTCAAGAGAAAAGGCAAGTTATTGCTCAATTGGAGAAGTTACAACAAGCAATGATCCATGCTGGCAGAACAAAGGAACTAGTGCAAGAGGAGGAAAACCTTCAGAAAAAAACTAAATGAACGAGAAAATTAGGAGGAACTCCTATGGAAACAAAAATCTTGAATTCGATGGCTCAGAGAAGGAGAAAAGAATTCAAATTTTTTCCACAGACCAATGATCCAGCGCAGACATCACAACAACATTATTTCTAGAAAAAACAGCCATGGAAACCACTATGTGGAACATCATGGCATTGAGAAGGAACTGGCTCATTACTTCCAAACTCTCTTGACTGAGCCGAAAAGAGATCGAAGACCCTCCATTCACAAAATCACTCAACACATCCTCCCCCCTTGTCACCCCTGAACAAAATGAAACTATCATGAGACCCATCACTTTTGAGAAGGTCGAGCAGACTATTTTCTCCATGCCCAAAAACAAATCCCCATGCCCTAGTGGATTTACCATTGATTTCTACCAAGCCCATTGGCCCATACTAAAAGGGGACATCTGGGTAGTAGTTGAAGACTCTAAAATCCACTCCAATGTCTTACCGTCTCTCAACACCACTTTTCTTTCCCTAATCCCAAAGGAGGATAAGGTGGAAGACTCAATTAATTTTCACCACATTGCACTCTACAACGTTATCTTCAAAATCATTACCAAATTCACTGCTAACCGTCTCAAACCTTTACTCCCTTCCCTAATCTCCACCAAAAAAATTGGTTGTGTAGAAGAAAGACAAATTTCAGATTATATTATTCTTTCTCATGAAGTCATCCATTTCATCAAAACCACCAAATCACCCGGTATGCTTCTAAAGTTGGACATCTCAAAGGCCTTCAACAAACTCAACTAGAAATACCTTCAGCACACTCTCAACGCTTTTGGTTTTTCCCAATCATATATCAAATGGGTCCTCTCCCTCACCTCCTCAGATTTCTTCTTCATTTTAATCAATGGCTCACCCTCCAGAACCTTCTCTCCTTCCTGTGACGTCAGACAAGGATCCCCCCTTTCTCCCTTCCTCTTTATCTTAATGGTAGAGGGTTTAAGGAGATCTATCAAAACTGTTGTTGCCAAAATTAAAGTGAAAGGTATATGAATCTACAATTGATCCAAAAAATCCTTTTATGCTAATTATTATTTAATACACATACACATATACTTGATCTTCGAAATAACAATGATCATTCGATTGATTTCAAAATACATGTGAAATTACTTATCTATCCAAATTCACTTTAATGATAAACAACTTGCAATATAACTGAGCGAAATAGAACAACAATACCAAAACCACATACACAAGTTTGTTAACAAAGTTCACCCAATTTGGGATATGTCTTTGAATCTTGTCTCAATAGAGACCTCTTTAATAATGCTCAAATGTTTGTGTTTTACAATGACCTCTTTACACATTGCTCAAACTTAGAAAGAGAGTGCACCATCGAATTCCTTGTGAAATTTTGAGAAAAATGAGTACAAAGTTTATAAAATTCCATCAAAGAACCTCTCGGCATGCATTACGGTGCAATCCCAGGGTTTTGATACCTCTGGCACAAACCTCAAGACCCAATCCATACTCTGAAATCATGTGTCCTTGCCTCGGTCCATGTGTCGATTAAATAGGGGCTCGGGCTAAAACCTCTATCCACAACTTTGGCAACTTAATTCCACTTTTATCAGAAATCTCGTAGCATGAGGCACCAATGGTGCATTGGTTAAATCATTTGGAATATGTGGAGGAGGTTTCGAGTTCAATCCCTGCGAACCTCACTTTTGTTATAACATAGGATATATATATGGTTTGGAGTTATAATAACTCGTGACATATAGTTTGGTGGTATATTTGTTAGCGTCCCTACGAAATATGATTTGGTTACATTGGATGCCATATGGTCACATATACTATGGGTCGAGGGCTAGGCCCTCGACCCTTTTTCTGCGAATGATACCATATAACAGCCATAAATATATTTTCCGCCATATATAGTTATGACTCAAACGCATAGTGTAATGGTGAAGCCATTCGTTTGTTAGGATGGAGACCCAGGTTCGATCCTTCAGACTCCAAAAACAATTTTAAACTACCTTATCCATAAATGGCCAATGGGAGGCTGCCATGTGGAAACGTCTCATTGGTCTATCTCTACCACATGTCAAACTGCAATTGGCCCACCTGTGCCATATGGACGCCAAGTCACCATCTCGGTCATATGTACAGTGTACCATGGTGTATCCACATCGACACCATACAGATGTATGGTCAGGTCACGTGTCACCCTTGCAATGGTGACACATGTCACCTTTGTCCCCTTTGACTTTGACTTTTTTCCATGTTGACCTAAACTTTGACAGTCCATATATTTTGCACACAAATTTTGATTGATGCAATTTTTGCACCGTTGGAAAGCTATCTTCGAGATCTATGCATTGATGTCCTTTTCGAGAACATTTGAGATGATCAAATTTTGAGCATTTTTTAATCCTTCTGGACCTCAATGAGCATTATGGATCTTCTTGGACCTCTGTGAGCGTTATGGATCCTTCTGAATCATTACCCCCCATTGGAAGCATTTTGGACCACCAAAAGTTTTGATTACTCAACAACTGAGTGAGAGTAAATCTCCCTCACCATCTCGATCTTGATTGATTTTGATTTGCTTGGGTTTACCCTTTTAAGACCAACTCGAAGATATTCTACATCACCTCGATGTGAAGTTCTGATTCTTTTGTTCAAAATAGAATCTTCCTATAGGTCGTCTAAATACTCTAGAGAAAAATCATCAACTGTCAGAATATGAATACTTTCATCATTGTCCATAATCTTAGGAGGCTCATAAATTTTCAAATTCTCAAAAGTTACCATCGAACACATTTGCATGTAGGCTGGTAGATCTAAACGAAAGGAATTAGTGCCAATCTTCTATAATATCTTGCATGGACCATATCGGATTGGCCTGATATTTTTACCTTCACCCTTCATTCTATCCTTGTTGATATGTAACCACACTTGATCACCGACTTGAAATTGATGATCAACCCAATGTTTATCATGCCTAGCCTTGTATTTGGCTTGGCTCTTCTCCAATTGTTCTTGTACTGCTTGATGTACATGTTGGATATTTTGAATGAACCTTTCATCTTTATTTGTATCATCCTATCCATTCTATTTACTTGCTTCTCCAAAATCAAACTCCATAGGTCATTTATGAAAGTACCCCAAACATACTTCAAAAGGAGTTAACTGATTAGAAGAATGCATGGCATGATTATAAGCATGGTGTACATAGGGAAACTGCTCATCCCATAATTTAGGATGCTTCTTGCAATATCCTCGAAGTAGATGTACCATTGTTCTATTTACCACCTCTGTCTTTCCATCTGCCTATAAGTGAAAAGTTGTGCTCTTCTTTAACTTAGTGTCCATTAGCTCCCATAAGTTATACCAAAACTTCCCCAAAAAGCGAGAGTCTAGATCTGATATAGTAAATGTATGAAACCCAAAATGAACCCATACATTAGCAAAGAACATATGTGTTGTCTGTTCAGTTGTGACTTGTTTCTTACAAGGCATTAAAATACACATCTTGTTGAATCTATCCATAACGAAATATAAGTAATCATGACCTATCTTGGAAATAAAAAAACTCCCTACAAAATCCATAGAGATACTTTCCCATGGCTGAGAAGGTATTGGAAGTGGCGTATATAATCCCAACTTTCTATTGCTAGGCTTACTTGTGGCACACATAACACACCCTTTTACACACTTGGAAATTGTCTCATTCATTCGAGGCCAATAACAATATATTTGTCACTATTCTAATGTCTTACCAACCCCAAAATGACTAGAAATGAGAGATGTATGAGCTTCTCTAATTACATTTACTCTTTCATCCTTGGGTATACAAAGCTTTACAAGATGACATAACAAATTTCCATGCACATGATAATCTAACTGTTGATTTCCATGAACTAAATCCATATATACATCTTTAAAATTATCATCCCTTGTATATTGTTCAACATAACTCTCATGAGCTAAGAGATTATACCTTAATAATGTAGATGAATTGATCACTGCTCTTGACAACATATCTGCAACCTTGTTATGAATATATTTCTTATACTTTATTACCAAATGAAACTGCTATAAGAAACCCATCCATATGAAATGTCGTGACTAATGCATCTTGGTTTGTGATTGCAAATATTGTAATGGTTGATGATCTAGATGAATGATGGTCTCCTTTCCCATTAAGTAATGCTTCCATTTCTTCATACTTTGTACCAATGCATACAATTCCTTATCATATGTTGGATAGTTAATTACTACTTGAGTGAAAGTTTTATAACAATAACATATAGGTTTACCTAGTTGCATCAAGACTGCTCCCATGGCATAATTGTTTGCATCAGTTTGAATCTCAAATGGTTTTCATAGATCTGACAGAGCCAAAACTTGTACAATGATTATATTTTCCTTCAATGTCTCGAAGGCTTTCTGTTGCTTGCCTTCCCATTGAAAGACTTGTTTTACACTTGTTAACGCATGCAAAGGAACTGCTATCAAAGAGAAATTAGCAATGAATTTCCTCTAGTATTGTATTGCTCCTAAGAAGCTTTTGACTTCTGTGGTAGTGGTTGGCTTCGGCCATTTCACAATAAATTCTACTTTTGTAGGATCTATCTTTAGCTTACCATTCCCTACAATGTAACCCAAATATACGAGAGAAGTTTTTCCAAATTCACATTTAGACAACTTAATATACAACTTCTCATTCTTCAAGAGTTCAAAGATTGTCTTGACATGCATTGAATGATATTCCCATCTTCGAATGAAGATCAAAATATTATCTAGGTAGACAATGACAAAGTAATCTATGTAAGGCATGGACACATCATTCATTACCCTCATAAATGTAGCAAGTGAATTACATAATCCAAATGGCATAACTAACCATCCAAACAAGCCCCACTTTGTCTTGAAAGTAGTTTTCCATATGTCACTTTCTACAATTCTGATCTAATGGTAACCACTTCTCAAATCTAGCTTAGTGAAGTAGACAAAAAATTTTAACTGATCCAATAAATCATCAATTCTAGGAAGAGGATATGTATTCTTTACCATAATATTTTTCAATGCTCAAAAGTCAATACACATCCTCCACGTACCATCTTTCTTTGAAACTAAAACAATAGGAGATCCACATCGAGAGGAACTTGACCTTATGATTCCTTTAACGAGCAAATCCTGAACTTGCTTCTTTATCTCTAGATTCTCTAGCACTGATGAGCTATACATACCAATTTTAGGAAGAGGAGAATCCTGTTGCAAATAGATTTCATGTTCAACCTCCCTCTTAGGAGACAACATTGTAGGTTCCTGAAATTACTCATCATAACTAGATATGATTTTGACCAATTTATGTTTATGATATAGATCACAACATCATAAAGCATCAGATATCTCTTCTTCTTTTTGTTTCACTATCATGAGAACAAAATATTTACTTGCATTCACGAGTCTCTTCATTTTCCTTATGCTCACTAAAGAAACATTAGTTTTGATATGATGAGATTTGACAATAAATTCAATCCCATCCTTGAAAAGGTGGTATTTATTCTCTTCGTAGTAAAATATAGCTTTCTTGTCAAATAGATATGGACTACCCAAGACAATGTCGCAAATGTCAAGAGGCGCAACATCTAACTCAACCTAATCAAAGAACTTGGACGTAATTCAAAATATAACCTTACACTGCTTTGTTACTTGCAACTTAGCATCTTCACACACCTAACCTAATGGATATGGTTTTTTATGAGGTGTCATATTCAAACCCAACTTCTTAACAATTTCTTCAGATATTAAGTTAACTTGAGATCCACTGTTGAACAAAGTATCTATCTTTGTATGCTTGACTATACCCTAACATGGAAAAGCTTTCTTATTTTCTTTTGATCAATAACACTGTCCGACTTAGCAGGTTGAATTGAAGAATTAGTAATAGTTATATATTTGCTTCATATTGTCGTGATCTTAGATTCGTCTCTTGAATCTAATCCCAGATTATGTCGAGTTGATGCGGCAATATTTTGCTTCCCTTTATCCTAGAACTTGTTTAGTCATAATTCAGGATGTATCTTCCAACACTGTGCTTCCTCATGCCCCTTTCTCTTACAATGGGAACATGTAGGTCTTTCTACATATTTCTTTACAGTAACTGAATTTTTACTCTTTCATTTTCCTTTTGGTTTATTTTCGAACTTGTGTGCCTTCTTATCTTCAATCACATGTTTCTCCTTACTAGCCTCCAGATGAGTAGCTTGTACTGATACTTCATCAATGTTACTAGGCTTAAATATCAGGATAGTGTGTCGAAGATATGAGTGCATGCCACCAATATACTTTAGAATAGTTTCTCGAGCATATATTGGAATTCCTAAAGATAATTCTTTCTCTTTAAATTCCTGTGTATATACTTGGATATTTTTCCCCTTCCCTTCTCAGATATGTTGTCATTCCATAATTGTTGTTTGCACATAGGCCAATGAATAAAATATTTTTCTAATTGCAACAACAAATTCATCCCAAGAAGAAATGATTGTACCTTGTTGAAAAATATCAACTTATGTCTTACTCTCCACCATATTAAGGTTGCACTGCCCAATCAAAGAGTATCCAATTGTATTTTTTGCAGTGTCTACAATATACCTTTATCTGCTTGATCAAATTGTCCAACTTTTCTACATTCAATTCTCCATCATAAATTGGCAATTTGAACTTAACATCTAATTTTAATAAAGGAAAATTATGAGCAGGAGAAGTCTTCTTAGTGGACTTCTTCTTATGTGAAGAATGTTCACTTGCAGATGATGAAGATGGTGAGGATGGTTCTGAAGGTCCTCCACCTTCAATATATCTTCTTCCTTGGCCTTCTTTAGACCCTCATACATTTCTTCTATACATTGAAGGTGGATCCTTTTGGACCTCTGTGAGCGTTCTGGATCTTCCTGGACCTATGTGAGCATTATGAATCCTCCTGGATCAACAATTAAGAACAATTGATCTCTCATCAATAGTTATTCGATGACACAATGCTAATGGATCGATCCATAGTCACTAAAGCCCGAGCCATTCAACAAATCCTCTCAAATTTTGAAGAAGCCCCAAGCACCTCCATCAATCTTGCAAAATCCCAAATTTTATTCTTTAATACCCCCTCTGCATTACAGATGAATATATCTTGGATCCTAGGCTTTCAAAGAATCTCACTTCCTTCTAAGTACCTCGGTGCACCTCTCATAGACAACAGGCTCCGAAAATCATCTTGGGAAGACTTGATAACTTGGATGAATAAAAATTTATCCAATTGGTCATTAAGAGTGCATAATGCTCCAGGATTATTAGTCCTTCTCAAATCAATTCTTCAAGTTGTTCCTCTCTATTTATTCTCATCTCTGGTTGCACCCAAGTCCGTCCTGAAAACTACTAGGAACCTTCACCACACCTTTCTGTGGGGTGGGGATCGTAAATTAAAAAAATGGGCACTTGTTTCCTGGGACAAATTATGTCTCCCCAAACTTAAACGGGGCCTAGGACTTAGAGATCCTGAAACTTTAAGATCAGTCCTCAAAGCTAAAACCTAGTGGAGATGGATAACCTCCAAAAACACACTTTGGGCATGTCTCTGGCACTGGAAATACAACCCTCAAACGAACACTCAAAATCTCATTAGACTCTATGGAAACATTACAATATTCCATCATATGGAATGTGGCCTAGAGGAACAAACACCTTATTCATTCTCATTGTTTCTGGGAAATCTGGGATGGAAAATCAACACTCTTTTGGGACGATGTGTGGCATCAACTCTCCCATCTAAATCAACATCTGACTTTTTCAACACTCAAAGAAAGAATGACAAGCCAAAAGAATCTTCAAACTTACCAATACTAGATCCCCCCTTAACACCAAGACATATGGATAACTTGGCTCCCTCAAGAGCTATCGGGCCTCCCCCCTCCCCAAGCAGAATGGTATTCCTTTTGGCAAGATCTATAACAAAGGAAAATATGTATTCAAATAGGGAAAGATATCCTTAGAAGGGGGTACAAACCAACAAGAACCTACACCATAAAATAAGCCGCAACCTTGTTGCAAACGACCAACACATCCCAACATAGGAACTATGGCAGAAAATATGGACTCAATAGATTTGGTCGAAGGTATCCTTCTTCCTTTGGCTCCTCAGCAGAAGTAAAATCCTAACATGGGAGAATCTCCTAAGGTGTGGCTTCTAAGGATCATCCTTTTGCTTCCCTTTTTCTCTTCTCTATGGTATCAAGTTGCTCTCATCTTCAGAACTTCAGATAGAAATAGGGATAGCATCCCTACCACCATAGAACAATGGAGTTTGAAAACTTGTTCTAACCCTATTTTTGACCGCACTTGACAGCTCCTCCCAGGTTTTCTATTATGGGTGTGGGGCTAAATATATGCACTATTAATTCCCACATTAAATTATCAACCGGGACTCGTAAGATTCGAGGTGAAAGCACAGGAAATGCAAGATTGGAGCCTATCCTAGCCTAATCTAAAGCCGGTAAAACAATCTTCAAACCTACACTGCATAATTTAAATGTAAACTGCGAAAGATAAACACTAAGGATTCATCACTAGGACACAAGAATAACTTGTTTCTATAAAGGCTTAGATCACAGTCTTTCATGCACTCAGGTGTTGTTCGTGTGATTAATCATGAGTATCTTACTTAAGCTTCTTGTCCTTCAATGGATTCCAGTAGTGATTAAAAAGATAATCAAATGGCTAAAAACTAGGTAATAGGAAATGAGATCTAAACTCAAACTTTGTCCTCAATCAAATGCACCGATCACAATGAGAAATCATGGAAATAAATGAAAAGGAATGGGAAAGAATGGAAATGTATAAATACAAAGTGGAAAGAAGTGGAATCTTGGATTGATGTTCATTTAGTTATGGCGCTTGAGAGCATTCAACCAAACAAGGAATGATATCAAATCATGAAGGATATAAGAAAGGAGTGGAAAGGTGTTCTATAGTAATAATAATAAGAAGCGAAACACACCTAGATTTGTGAATAATAAATGCACTTTAAAATACATGTTTTTGTGTTTTAATGTATACATGTAAATGCAAATGCTCAAAGAAATACTAAAGCTGTGTTTTAATATGCTTTGACATAGCTGAAAGGAAGGTGTAATGAATGGATTGGGATGCATATTTGAAAGGGAAATTTGATCAATGAAGCAAAGCAATTAAAAGAGAATTCAATGGTAGGTGTGTAGATAATGGAATAGGCATGAAAATATTTGGTTTAAAAGAATGTGTTGGATGAAAAAGAGACATCATAAACAAAGTACTATTTATGAGGATTGAATGTGGGAATGTGTGGGTTTATGAAAGTGATTGAAGGTATCTTGAGAGCTATTTGGAAAGTGTATTTTTGTAGCAATTGTAGCAACAAAGAATTAGTACAGTGATCAGATAAGAAAAGGAAAAATTAAAGCAATGTGTGAAGCAATTGAACCATTGGTCAAGTAGTCCTTAAATTCAGAAACAAAGTATCATGAAAACTCATAAATTAAAAGCATATAGAAAGAGATTGAACTAAATGAAATGCAATGTACCAATTCCTTGAGTGAGAGGGTGTTTATTTGAGTTTTATCTATTAAAAATCAATTTGCAGAATACAAACTAATTGCAGAATGCAAACACACAATATATGACTTTCGAACTAAACAATAATGCAAGAAGAAAAGAAACTAAATGTAATGCCAATATACAAAGAAAATAAAACATGGCAACACTTACCCTAACTGAGGGGCCCTTCCGAGGAATTCAGTACTGCTAAGAAAGACTCAGATCAATATAGAAGGATGCCCAATGTGACAACAACAATCAATTCTTCATTGAGATCAAAAACTCTGTTTTTACATGGCTAACAACTCCTTAAGACTTTCTCACAAGAATAAATCTCTCATTTACAAAACATTCATGACAATAATGGCTCCCTTCTCAGCCCTATGAGGCTATATTTATACACAAAAAATCCAAGGAGAAAGGATAGAACTGAATCCCCTAAAATCAGATTTTGGTTAAAACCAATTTTACAAATTTTACAACCAAATCACAAAAATCTGGGTTTTTCATCAATTTGGGCATATTCGAGTTAGAGATCCACCCATATCTTCCAAAAAAATTCAAATTTTGAAAAAGTGCTCACTTGATACTCAATTTTTCACATTCTAGACAAAACCCACATCGTAGAATTTCTAGATATGATACCATCTGCATGGAAATCGAGGCGCAAGTTGGCAGTTTGAGATTTTTACTATTTTTTGTAGAATCATTCCCCCTAAGTTGGGGGTCCACACGTGTGAGATGGGTGAATATTGACCCTCACATCCACATGTCGACGTCGTTCTAGAAAAAACCCATGTCCCCAATTTTCATCTAGAAGCATTCCAAATTTTTGACTATAGTCTAGTACCAGATGGTTGTTGATGTTGGTATCGGATGACTTGGAACATTTTGGTATCGGATGGTTTCTAGAACATTCTGGTACCGGATGAGTTGAATTGTGAGTACTTGATGACATGGAGTGTGAGTATTGGATGACATGGACTATGAGTATTGGATGACTATGTAGGTACCAGATGACTGTAGAACCTTCTTGTACCGGATGACTTGGAGTGTGAGTATCGGATGACCTCTAGTGCGGGTACCAAATGAATTCCATTGTGGGAATAGTGCGGGAACATATTGTTTAGACATATAAACATAGGATTAAATCATCATCAACAAAACTATTGTATAATCATCCTTTTTATCACTAAAAATATGAAAAATTATGTATTAACCACATAGGATGAATAACAAGAGATAATGGAGGTTTATGGTGTAATTAGGAATATATTATTGACGAAATGTGGGGAGAAGATGTAATGACGAGTGTATTTGTATGGCGGAAAATATGACAAAACTAGAGCCCAACAATGGGAAATATGGAAGGAAAGGAACCATTGTATATTCAAAAATGACACCTCTACAGAAGATGTAATATGGATCAAAATCAAGCAACACATCAAGGAAACAATCCTCTCTTCAAGCTGGCTTTTAGAGCAAGATTTGCCTCACCCTATGCAATCTTACAAAGAGAGCCTTACTCCATTTCCATATGCAGACTTACTTTCCCTTATTGATGAATCCAGAGACAAAAATAAATATTTTTCCACTTGTACGCACCTTGCAAGCTATACAGCAAGTGTATACGTTGGTTGCTCCACTACAGCCCGCGTACATCAGGATTTGTGCCAGAAAATCAAAATTAAATGTCGGATTTCCATGTCACGACAAGAGATCTCTGATCCTTGGCCTTCCATATACTGGAAATCTTCTGATTCGGCCCTTTAGTTGCATTTTGAAGGCTATAAAGAAGCCAATTCCAAGCTATGGAAAGGAAGAGAGAATTCAACTTTGAGAGAAAAGTTACTCTGGAGAAATTATTACTTCATTATTGAGTCTGCATCGGTTTGTCCTTTAAGTCTGAACACAGTGTTCAACCCCCAAGCTCTTCCCTTATTGATGGAGAACCTCTTTTTCTCCCTTATATGAGCTTGCCTTTGGTGGAGGATTGAAGTGGTGGAGGCCCAGTTGGAAGGAACTCGGTTTCTTGGTTCTGAACCGTGCCGACATGAAAGTCTGTAATGTTTTCACTTCTGCTGATCATTTATTAATAGAAATACTCCTTTCCCGTCAAATTGATATCTTGCAAATATATGTATTATGATCCATGGGCATGTTTGTTTTGTATATTAATGGATTATGTTATCTAATGTGCTAACCTTATATATTATCACTATATGCTTTCTCTGCTTGTTTTTTGAGAACTTGTTGCAGGTATAAAGCTTTGGTTTGAAGCGCTCAATGGTGGAAATCATCAAACGTTTGGACGAGGTAGGCCTCTTTCTTACCTCCTTTGCACATTAGTTTATATAGCATATGCTGGAATTGAGTTGATTTCTACAGTCACTCCTGTCTATTGTGGTTCACCCTAGCCATAGAGAGATTTTCCTCGTAACAGAATTGACAACCATACTGGGGATAATATCTTCTTTCTTAGGGTTTGAAGTACTTTTCTCCTTATATTTCTCTCGTTTCTATTGTGGTTCTTGTCTTGTCATTACTTGATAGCTCCTTTCCACTCTGGGTCTAATTTTTCAGCCTTTCTCCCTTGCCTGACCTTGTTTCAAAGCATATACACGCCTTTTTTGCTTGGCAGTCACATACACACGTGGGTTGTCTCACTTCAAGCTGTGTATATACGCTATGTTTGCCTAAACAGTCACGTACACCTTTTCTCCTTGAATGTTTTCTTGGTCTGGTGTTTGTTGGGTGGGATTTGATGCTTGTTGAACCTTCTTAGGTCTCTGTAGTACTTGTTGAGTGCCTGTGGGATGACAGGAAACCCTCTTTTGGTTGAATTTTTGGGAGAATTTTTTCTCTTCATATTTTCATTTTTATTGTCCTTGTACATTGGGTTGGGTGCTTTGTTTCTTGATATCCTGCTTGAGTTATCTTTCTTTTATACACAGTAGGTCTATATATCAAGTTAATTTTCAGTCCATGCATTTTCAGTTTTGATATATTGAAAATACAACAAAAAAAATAGGCATTTTGCATTACTTGGCATTTTTTATCTTTTGAGTTTTTATCATTAGCTTAGTGCATACAGTGAAATATTGTTTCTTTACTTCTGAATCGCAGAGTTGAATTTGAAAATTGCATTGTTTTTAGGAGAATATCTTACATTAAAAGTTAAAGTTAGGACTTTGCATTATTTTCATATTTACTTTCTTGCAGAGTCGTAACACCATGAGTTTTCATCACCATACCTTTTGAGCAATCACGACCATAAAATCAACGCTATCATTTAAAATTTATTAGTAACAATTTTATTTTATAGGGTGCACAAACTAGCCTAAGATTTAGTGCCTTGGAATAGGATTTTGTGAGTAAACTTCTCCAAGCCAATTATATCAACATATGTGTCTGAGTCAGGGAGTGGAGAAATCCATTGTATAATTGGTAAGATCATGAGGCTCTGCTCACACCGGAGTTAATCACGAGGTCGCACGAAGTTGGTTGAAGGGATATCCCCCCGATACCTTCCTAGCATCAGAGATATTTTTGGGGATCTATTCGTATCTGGGGATCTTGTTAGTGTCTTTACCTTCGTGAGAGGTGGTGATTTCAAGGTTTCAGACTTTGCTACCCTGCCCATACGGTGGACCTGAATTATGAATGCTCGCCTATGCATCGGTTATACAGTGGTTTATTAGTTTCTTGACTTAGGTGTCTCATAGGTTACTTGCAAGGGTTATTCTGCAGGTACCCTAGGTTAGATAAGGCTCGGATAGCACACAGCCTTTATGGAGGATTACCTCTCCAGGGGGATCTGATTGACTAGTTGTTAAGCCCACGAAGGCCCTTGTAAATGATTTTGTTACCTCTGATCTTTAGTAGGGAGTCTCAGGCCCCTCTTGGCCAAGACATACCTTCTTTAGGGAGGGAGGCCACTCAGCCACTTTACCCCATTTGCATGCATATTGGTCGTTTGAATTTTGGTGTGCTCTTTGATTACTAGTTGGCCTTAAGAGTTTATACTGAGTTCTATTTATCATGGATAATAGAGTTCCTTTGGCTCCCTCATCACT
>JASDQU010735312.1:3232-15342 GCA_032191745.1 Picea mariana
GTACCATTTTGTTACTATCATTGTACCTGTATCCATACTAGTACCCGTACCTGTACTTGGTTAGCTTAGGAGATGGACTGAAGAAGCGGGTTGTCAGCCCCGTGGGAGATTGAAGAGGCGGGTTGTCAGGCCCATGAGAAAAATTAAAATCTCTCTAGGTGAGATAATCAGGGATGATTTTAAGGATGAAAATTTATTTTAAAATGTAGAAACCTTAGCGAATCTTACTAATCCTTCATATGCCAACTATAAAATGTTTAGCGATATTTTTGTAAAAATATTCAAATTTCTAAGGATTGTATATAGTTGTATAAAATATGGGTGATTTTTAAGGTAAAATAATTTTATACTATAGAATTTGGGAGAATTATTTTTAGAATAGCGAATATTGTTTTTGGAAAAACCATGGAAAATTAGCCCATGAGCGAAATTTATCTCCTAAAATCATCCCTAGAGATAATTGTTGGGAATTGATTCCTGAAGGTGTTAAATTGTAGCTACAAGGCTCTGAGACTTCCTGTCTGTCCTGTTGCTGAAGCCCTGGAAAGGAAGAGGGGCAGCCGAAGGAATGTTGAGAAGAGAAGGGGCACAATTCCTGGGGTGGGATAGGCATGTGTGGAATAAGGGACTATAGAATGTTAGTTTTGGTTGGCACCTATGACAGAGTCTTTCCTGTTGTTTGAGATACATCAACCTGGTTAGGAATATTACCTAGGTAGAGTTTAGTCCCAGCTCTAGGGTGACCCACTATTGAGAGTGATGAGTAACGTGGTCTAAGGCTCAGAGGTTCGTGGAAGGTTTGCACATGGTTGGTGACATTTTTACAAGATAAGTGTCGATTTTGTGTTAAATTACATGCTGCATTATTATGTATGCATTTATTTTTATGGGTTATTATGTGTGTGTTGTGTTAGCACTGAGAGTCACCCTCAGATTGCGGGAGGATAAGCCTAGTACCCATCATAAATTTTTGGTGTATGTTTGATTTATGTGAGTGGAGGTCAAAGGAAAAATCTCAATATATGAATGATGTTTCAACACATAACTGGACAAGAAATGCACAGGGAAGTGAGGGCCACATTAACTTCAGTCAATGAATTGGGTTTAAGTGTGAGTAGAGGGAAGACTTAGTGAGAAAGGTGTAAAATATTGCTATGGGAATCAGGGTTTCAAGCAACTTGGAGAAGAAAAACTTAGGCTCAAGATCACTCTTAAGCTCAAATTTTAGACACTAAAATATGTCCAAATGACATAGTCACAACAACACAATGATCAAACCTACATCACAATGCAGCTATAACAAGTCAACTGGATCCTCCATGCTAGAGCCATTCAGTGTAAGAGGGAAAATATAACAAGGGAGATGACTAAAACTAGTCACGATGCCGCTGTAATCAAACCTACATTACAACAACATAACAACCCTCGACTAGATCCTCCATGCCTGAGTGTTTTAACAAAGTTTTTACAGAGAGACGAGAGAGGTTGACTTCTATTAATCTAAAAGTCTCAAATTTGATACATAACCCGAGAACAGTTCTGGCATAGAAACTGTTAGCACTTGGTAAATTTCCTAGAGGTTGAAAACAAAAGAAATCTACAAAGGTAACTTTATCCAACCACTTTTGAAGATGGGATCTAGCCCTTCCAACTTCAGAGAGGGATCTCTCTCTATGATTTAGCTATGTTTCCAATTTTAGATTTTAGTCTAGGTAAAGAAATAGGTCGGTTCTGTTGTCAAAGTATTTTTTGAATTGGTTGAGACAGTCTACACATTCATTGGGCTATGGGGTCTGCGTTTAATAAAATATGAAATACAAACCAGAAATGCAAAGGAAAAAACTTTCATAGGGCAAGATAATATAATCACTGTATCTTTTAGTAGCTTAAATGATGATGAGCAGAAAAGATGAGAAAGATACTTTCAACAAAGAAGCAGTTAAAAATTCCTTTATCGAAAACACCAAAAGAGAAACACTAAAATATTTTGAGTCAGAAATAGGGTATATGAGATAAATCCTGCAACATTCGTTACTCTTAAAGATTAGATTCAAAAAAAAGTATGATAACAAAGTGAGAATAACATTCAACTTAGAGAGAAAACATCACCAGTGAATACACGCAAGAATCCTATAAAAGTGCCTCCTTTTTATTAATGGAAGATCTCTTCAAAAATATTACAGTCTGAATAGCGTCAGGGTGTGAATATCAACAACCCCCAATACTTCGAAAGGTGAAGTATTTATAACTCAAATTACAATCGTTCCTGTCATAAATGACCAGGACGTGCTAAATCTATTTTTAGCCTAACTAATTCAACAAATTTCCTAAATCTAGGAACTGCTTGATGACTTGGAGTAACTGCACGCTGATTTCTGGGTAGACCATTGATGAAGCCTTTGCACGACCTCATCTGACTGGACAGGTGACTGGACCTTGACAACTCATCTGCTAATCGATCAGATTGCAGAGCTCTTCCCATCTGAGATGACTGGGCATGTTGAATTTTAGTAGTCTTCGATACACTTCGTCCATTTCTGTATACTTGGTGAATGTAGGCTTGGTGAGGAATATGTATCGAATCTCGTGTTGGATACTAATGTCCCACTGAAGGGCATCCAGGAATTCTTTTCTGGTGATGCTCCCTTTTATGCTAGCAAACTTTGAACTGACCTTGGCCACTTCGGCTAATCTTTTCTTGTAGTCTAGGAATGTCATTAATTTATCATTGATCACTTTCAGACCAGGAAGACCTTTCTTCTGGAGAGCTTCAATCATATTGAAGAACCTTTGTACCCTCTGGTCCATGACCTGGATCTTTTCTTCCAGCTGAAGCATTTGTCCTCTCTTGGTCAAAACTCTTTTGACCTCAAGGATAGTCTCAGTTCTATCTTCAATCTTCAGCTCTTCTAGCTCTTCCTTGGTCTTAGAATTGAGTAACTTGATGATCTCATTTGCCTGTGTTGGCATGTCTCCCAATTCTACTCTGATCTTATGAATGGCCTGTTTGCTCCTCTGGACCAACTCATTTTGATCAAACATGATTTGGATCATGGGCCATATCTCATTTATGGACTTAGTGATGTCTGTCCATACATTCTCTTTAACCTCAGCCAAAGTCTTGCCTGCCACTGTTTGCTTTCGGATCTGTTGTAGCTCCAGCTTGAGCTGCTCTGTTACCTACTTTTCCTTGGAGAGGCTGGTTTGGAAAGAAGTTTTGAGTTCCTGAAGATTCTCAACTTCCTTTTTAAGCCTGCTGATCTCTGTCTCCTGCAGGTTCATCTTTTCCATGGATCTAGACAGGTCGGTTGTCTTCTCTTGGGATGTCAATGGAGTTGCTGATGGGACTACTGTCACTGATGTCGTGCTTGCTCCTGAAATCAAAATGGCACTCAATGGAATGAATTCCATTGGCTTCAGCTGCTCCTTCTCTTTCAATAATCTCTCCATCTCAGCTTCCATTTCTTTGAGCTGTGCATTCTGCTCCATGAGCAGCTTGAGCATTTCGTCCTTCTCACCTTCTTTTTCTGCTATCTCCTTCACCTGCGAGTCCTCTGTGGGTGGGAGCTTCAGTTGTTTCCTCAGGGAAGAAATTTCAGCGTTCTTCTTCTTTATCATCTCCTCCACTGCTTTGACGTTCGAAGGGTCATAGCCGATCTTGAGGACCAGCTCCTCCAAAGTTTTGATTCTATTGTCCTTCACAAAGGATGATATCTTCTACATCTTGAGTTGCGTTTGAGCATTGTTCAGTGACACTTGCAATTTTGCTACAGAAGCGGAAGCATGCGCCAATGTATGGAACACCATTTCCCCTTTCTACTTGTGCAGATCCATCTAATCTGCTGGGTGCACATCCTTCATCTGGAATTCGAAGGTCGCCCTCTTGTAGTATGTGATCACCTTGGGGTCTGGTACCTGTGCCTGGAGGAAGGCCATGTGCATTCTGCCCTTTTCTGTGTTGAATGCAGATAACAGCCTATGCTGTGTAGTTGACGTCTGCTTTTGAAACTGAGCGTAAGTACTGCTGGTAAGGGTCTGGTTCCTTTTCTTGATCAGCTCATACTTTTCGAAAATGCTCAACTTGGGCCCAGTCTTGCTTGGCTGAGTGTCCAATGGGGAGTCTATGGATTTCTTCGGTAATGCAGGGGTAATGTCCTTATAGAGGCTTGAACCGAAGGGTGGAATAACAGACTTAGTCAGTGTGGTAGGTGGTGCTTCTTGTTCTCCAGTAGGACCAGGAACTGAAATTGTCTTGGGCCTCTTAGTGTGCAACTGGAACTCTTCGGACGATACCTCCGTGATAGGCGGAGATAAATTTTGTCGAGGCATTTTTTCCTTAGGGATCTGTGGCATGGTCGTTGGTGGCACAGTGGTTGGGGGAACCTGCTGTTCCACTTTGACCAAGGTGTTAGGCACCCACACTGTCTGATTGGCGAATTTCTCAATTTCAGGCTTGGACACATGAACATACGGGATGTTATTGTTCTTCACCCTCATCTCTGAGATGATTCCATAAGGATCATAGTGCCATGGGAAGCTCATGAAGAAATTCATTTATTTCAACATCTTGTCTGCTTCTTCCCTGGTGCCCCAACTGTTGTAGATGAAGGAGCCAATCTGCCCCTTGATTCGAAGCTGCTGCTTTTTCTTCAATGATACAAAATGGATATCATCTGAATTCATAATCTGCCTTATATATTCTAAAGAAAAGATTCTGACAGGAAAATATTTGGGCAGCTTATACGGTGCCAACTCACAACCGTATACTCTAATCTCGGTATGATTTTGGTATAGGTACCAATCCCCGGTCTTTGTGTTGTCTGAGAGATGCAGGATTCTCAGGACTTCGTCATTTATTCGAGGCTCGGGCCTGCCGCTCAACATACTTGCCACAGGGTGGTAGAACTGATCAATGAACGCTTTAAAAATGTACTCTGTGGAGTTGTGCTTGAGCAAGGAAGTCCATGTTGTGACTGCCTGAGGTTTACCATCTTCATCCATCTTCTGCATGGAAAAACTAAATTTATCTGCTTGAAAGAAAACAAACATGTATGCCAGTATGGACGAGTATCTGAACATGCCTTCCATGCCAAAATTCACGAACTGTTCATGAATATTGTCTACCAAGAAGGTACTAAAATCAAACTGGATGGTGGGTTTTTCGTCAGCGGAGAAAATGGATAGAAAATCCAGAATGGGCTCATCTACCCACTGATCAGAATAATATCCCAATAGAGTGCAAAGGGATGAGATGACCTGGTTTCCCTTAGTTGAGAACATGGAGGACGGGTAAGGAGGATTTGTGGAGGGAAATTGAGCAGATGGGGGAAGGAAGAGCTCGAATATTTGAGCTCTTTGGGGGAAGGTCATTTTCTGGTACAATTCGATGAGAATTTCCAGGTTGAAGGGGGACGTAGAGTCAGCTTGGGGAATTTGCGTCATCTGGTCTATGGCTTTGGGCATGACAAGGAACAGGATCTCTCCTGAAGAAGAGACGATGACTCTTTGTTCGGGAATATAGTGAGCTTGACACTTGAGAGCAAATTTGGGAAAATGGTGGATCTGAGGGAAAAGGTAGAGGGATAAATTGGACTCCCAGAGTCCAATTTCATCACTCTGGTCCAGGAAAACTTCCCTGAGCCATGACTAGAGGTCTGAGAAATCAAAATTGCATTTGGTATCTGCGATTAATCTATCTTTGTCGACCAGTGGGATCTTGTCCAGGTCGATAGGAGGTGGGAGAAATGGATTCTCCTCTCCTTCTGCTTGTCTGGGATTTGGTGCCATTTCTGCAACAGTACCTGCAATAAACATAAAGTTAGTGGGGATGACTGACTGTGGATGAGGGCGACGGAATGTAATGGAGGAGTAAGCTGTGAATTTCTCTGGTGCGATGGGTGAATAGTGAATGTAAGGGGAATAACGGTAGTTTTATTTAAACTAGGGTCGGTTGGGCGCGAGAGACAGGTCAGCTGGATAACGGATGTGTTATCTAGTAATAAATGGCTAGCGGATCACTATGAGGGTGAGATGGCAGGTGATAGTGGCTGAAAAATATGGACGGGTGACATGGCGGCTAGGGATTGGAGGTAAAAGTCGCAATAAGGGGCTTGCCATGAGTGAAAAGGGGGAGGGGACTAATAGCAGTTATGGGATGTGACTAACTCGGGAAGAAGTTGAAGGTGACACCCATAAGTGACGAGGGTTTGTCAGACAGCAGATGGTGACGGGACTTGGGGCAATAGATCGATGCCACGTATGACAAGGGGCCCGCCAGAGGGAGATAATCATTCCGGACCCCCCCCCCTCGGTTAAAAGGAGATCATCTGGGGGGGTCCGAAAACCATTTTGGGCCGTTGATCAGCGCGCTCATTTCCTAGCCGTAGATCTTAGCGCGCATTTTATCACTCATTATGGACCCCCCCCCTCCATTAAAGGAAAAACGAATGGAGGGGTCCGGAATCCAATCTTGACCATTGATTTAAGCGCTCATCCCTGGGCCGTCTAGATGCGCGCAAATGTTATCAGCGATTCCGAACCCCTCTGGTTAAAAGCAGAATGGCCGGGGGGGGTCCGGAATGCTCTGTACACCGTAGATCTGGGCGCCATGATCAGGACCGTCGATATGTGCAGGGATTTTAAATGGGGAGCGGAGAACACATGCGCTGGGAAAAACTTAGGATAAATGCATTTTTATGGGTTTTTCCCCAAACTTTTCAAGTAGACACCACCATGGGGCTTCGACCAAACTATCTTTTAAGCATTTGAAACATGGTGCAACATTTTACATCAAGTTGGTTTTATTGGAATGAAACAATAAAGCAACTATCCTACATACTAATCCTATCTCCCTATGCCAATTAACCCAGATTAAACTGTTGGGTTAAAAATTTACTCTACCCTGGGGCTATCTGACAAAGATTAGACAGTCTGGCCAGATTTATTCACTAATCTAACCTAGACACTTTGGCTAAGATTAAGCTGTTTAGCCAAATTCATTCACTACCCTATCAACATCAAATTTAAAAAGAACTTGGCCATGCTTGAAAGGTATGGACCAAGTTACTATTATTGCATGGGGCTTTTATTGCAATTCTTTTATGCCCTCTTTTTCTTTCTTTCTTTTTTCTTTTTTCTTTTTCTTTTCTTTTCTTTTTTCTTTTCAAATTATTTGCAGAATGAAAAATCATTTGTCAACAAAAACACTAAAGACAGATGATACCCCAGTCACCAGTTGATCCTATAACTTATAGGGTGATAACAGAAACATTACAAAATAGGGAGCTCTACTCAACCAGTTGATGACCTTAACAAAATATTAAAACTATATTTTTATACTCATCTCAGTCCACAACTACCAGGAATGTGACTTGGCCCTTACAATCAAAGCTTTGTGTCGATGTCTTCTTCTGTTAGACTGAGCATGTAGACTTCTGTCAAACGCGATCTCAGATCAACATGGGCTTTCTAGAAAATCATCTCGTAGGGGTACCTCAGGCTGAAAACTCTGTCTCCATGACCAGATCCTCCATGCCTTCCATTTATGGGGTGAGCCGAGGTTTCAACCACCAACTCTATTTTCATTCACTGCTTTTCCTTGAGGACTCAACGAGACTTAAAGATCATGTGGCGGTCACATGCTTCTCTCGGATAGGACGCCATATGAACATGTGATTGAGGGGCTGATCAAAAGTGGTTTGGGTTTAGACCGCTTTTGGGCCCACAATCCACCACCTTTTGCCACGTAACACTTTGTCCTTAACATGGTTTCAATTGTGGGACCGCTCAAGAAAATTGTCGCCTGAGCATGTTGCATCCCCGCAATGGACTGTGGCCATAGATTTGGTCCCAATTTGTGATCTGGACTCAGCCATTAGATTTAGCGGCACTGCCAAGCTTATCTTCCCACCAACTTCAGAATCTACCAAACCGTGCCTTGGGGGTGAGGACGCTACTTTTGACGTTGAACAATACCACATCAATGTATCAGATATACCTCCTTCAAATTGACGGCTGAGATTTGCTTCAGATCTCCGGACTCTGGGAAAATCAAATCTCAAACCTCCTCTGCCTTCAACTACTTTTACCCGGAGCTATGGATTTGATGACGTGTGCCCCCTTGAGATTGACAGCTGAGAATTACTTTAGGTCTCAGGACTTCGAKAAGATCAAATCTCTAACCTGGGCTTCCTCCATGCTTTTAYGCAGAGCTRGTGATCTAATGACACATTTCCTCTTCAATCGAACGGTCGAGAATTACTTCAGGCCTTTATCCGGAGTTCACAGATCTATTCCATATGTCCCATGGATCTTCCTTCAAGTAAATCCTTTGTAACCAAGGATATGATGATGCATGGCCCTTGAAGATCGAAGGTCCAGATTCATTTTGGGCCTTTGACACTTCGACGCTTCAGGACTTCGATGCTTTGGCAGCTTCGGGACTTCAGGACTTCAGGCTTTGGTCCTTCGGAACTTCAACACTTCAGCACTTTGGGACTTCGGTCTTCGGCCCTTCGGGATTTTTGAATATTTAAATTCTACAATATTCCAGAGTGTCGAATCCCGAAGTGATGGATCTACCTCCATTTGTTCCCAGCTTTTGATGGATCACGTTTGATTTCGGGACTTTGGCTCTTAAGAGCTTCTAGAGGTACTACCGCCAAGATCAACGAATTCTGTTGATTTCAAGATCAACGATCCATAATTTCTTCAGGAGTCCGAGCTTTGGCTCTTCGGGAGTTTTACACACTTCTCACTTCAAAACTCTTGAAGATCATTTCCTGGAACACTTGTGTAACGTCCCCATCCATCCATGCTGGGCCATGCTATGCCAGAGACTCTTACGTTCTCTCTGCAGAACATACTATAACATACCCAATATCCAATTGAGCTATGCCACATAAATTTTTCGAACTGCATGCAATTAAAATATATACACACATAACTCTTGCGGAAGCATTTTTATATAAAATGTAAGCATACAAATACATCTCTAAATACACGGATTCACATTGAAATAACATTAAACATATACATGCAACATATACAAGAAATACCCATAAAAATAAACACAGTTATAACCGCACATATGATAACCCATAAAAATAAGCACACAAATAACAATGCAACATGTAAATTTATCACACAATTGGCACTTATCTTGGTAAGAATGCCACCAAATGCATGAAGACCTTCCACGAACCTCCTAGCCTTAGACCACACTGTTCATAACTCTCAATAGTGAGTCACCCCCGAGCTGGGACTAAAATCCATCCTAGTAAAGGGATTCCTAACTAGGCTAAAGGCTCATAGACAATAGGAAATACTCCATCTCAGGTGCTAATTCAAACTAACAACCTACAATCCCTCATTCCCCACGTGCTAGTCCCACCCAAGAAGTGTGACCCTTCTCTTCTCAACATTTCTTCGGCTGCCCCATTTCCTTTATGGGATTCAACAACTGGCCGAACGGGAAGTCTCAGAGCACTGTATTTGTAGTTTAGCACCTTCAGGAAATCAATTCCCAACAATTATATCACCCAGAGAATTTATCATGGGCTTGACAACCCGCCTCTTCAATATCCCATGGGCCTGACAACCCACTTCTTCAGTCCATCTTCCAAGCTAACTAGATACACCAAAACAAAATGGCTATGGATACAGGTTGAGGTACAGTCATGAAGATACGAAGGATAGCTCAATGGGTGTGTGCATGCTCATGGATGATTGACTGGATGACTGAACGATGGAAGGAATGATGGGGAGAATGATGGAAAAGATGGGAAAATGAACTAAATCCCAACAATATGTATGCATATCCCCAACTTGACACTTTTCATGTTGGGAGCTACTTTGGCCCACTTGTCCCCAAATTTAGAACTTAGGATAAAATAATTATCCATACTTTATGATTTAATAAATATTAATATAATATTCCTTTTTGGCTTAAGATCCCTAGCTTAGCCCTTTTCCTTAACTTTTAGTCCCCTCCCTTTCCCTAACCAGTGGAGTTTAGTCCCCCATATCTTTTATTGTGGTCGGTCTGTGTTGGCCCTTGACCAAGTTTTGAGGATCCTTCGTCATATTTGACCTATTTTGGGACTTTGACAGGCTGTCGAAGGCAGAGTGCAAGTCAAAGTCGAGATCATGGGATCTTGGCCCCTTGTTTAGGGATTTTTGGGTTTTGGGCTTATTTAATGGGTATGGGGATGTCAGCCCATAGGTTTACCCATGTTTAGGCCCTTTTTATAATATATAAATAGAATTCTAGGCGTTGTAAGAAAGAGGAAGGAGGCTTGGTACCTAGCCAAGGTGTTGAGTGAAAATTGTAAATTCTTTGTGCATGTTATGTTGAGAACTTGTAGAGCTAAGTGAAAGTGACTGTAAGAGATTGTGCAAAGGCTTTGAGCTGTAATCTAGTTTGGGGAAGGAGGATCTAGTGAAGTGCACGCAGATCTCTTGTCCTATGCGGAGTAGGATCTTGTGGCTCTGTGCATGTAGAAGATTGATAGAAGACAATAAAAGATAAGAAGAGTTGGTGGACGTAGCCCCAGGCTGGGGGTGAACCACATATATCCTGTGTTATGGTTGGCTGCTTTGTGCAGTATGGTTGTCCATTGTTCATATTATTAATGCTTAGTACACTGATGTATGCTTAGTTGAATTTGATATGATAAGCTTAGTGATGAATAATATGAATGAATGCTAGATCTAACCTATGTGAATGTGCTTAGTGGTCGAATATACTAGATCTGGGTGAATACTGCATTGATCTTTTGTTAGGGTTTACCTGCACTATGAATTAAGGATGAATACTAATGAACTATAACTGCTAAGTGCTCTGTTAAGGTGTTACAATAACAGATCTGTGTCCCAGCTAAGGTTGCCAACACTCCTGTAACCACCCCTACCTCTACCTCAGGTGAGACTTCATCTTCTTCGCAGGTGTTGCCAAAAGGGCCAGTAGTTAGGGTTTTTTTGGTGCACTATTGAAGCGTTGAACCCTGGGTCTACCCGTATCCCAAAAAATGGTTCCGTTTCTAGGACTTGAAACTGTGATTGTTGGGAACTGAAGAAAAGAGAAAGCTTCATGCGTAGATATGTTGTCCTAGTGCACAGTATTCTACTTGACTTGTGAAGCTCTGTACTGAAAAGAGAAGTCAGATCTGAAGAAAAGATGTAAGATATTGAAGTTTTGTGCTCTGATAAAGGTAAGAATAGTGAAAAGTTTTGATTGAAAAGGTAAGATAAGTGGAAATTTTTGTTTCGAAAGTATGAATTTAGGTAAGTTTGATAAATTTTGTCCTAGCCTGAAAACTAGGGCACAACTAGAAGAAAGAAGATTTGATATGAGTAGATCTGATAGAAATGATGAAAGATATGTCATTTCTATGCATAGAAAGAATGTTTGGACTAACAAATGGATGCAGGATCCTAGAAAGAATTTTTTGCAAGTTAGCTACTATGATCCTAGTGCGCAGTACAGGAAAGGTTGGGTATAATTTAAAAGAAAAAGAGGATTAATTCTTTGTTACAGTTGCAGAAGACTGTAACATCTTGCTAATGAATGCCCTGATAGAAGACCTAGTTGTCTTTGTTGTAAAGCTATGAACCATGAAGTTTTGGATTGCCCTAGAATGATTGCTAAAGTTGAAAGAATGAATACAAGACAATAAAGTTCTGAGGAAGATCAAGCAACAAAGACCATGGTAGAACCCCGAAAAGAATCAAAGAATGTATTGCTACAAATGAAAGAAACCCTGAATGATAATAGAAATATCAACTTATCAGAGATCTTCAAAAAAAAAGAGTGCATAGAAACAAGAATACGAGACTTCAACATTGACTGTGTTCTAGATGAGGAAACATAGGTGAATATCATCATAGAAAGAACCTAGGAAATTTTAGGAAAGCCTTTTATGATTCCTTCATTGGGAGGAATAGGATTATTTAGAGGAAAGATGATAACCCTATATGGAAGACTTACCCATATATCTATGAGTTCTCATGGAACTTCGACGGAGGAAGATTTTTAGGTTGTTAAATTTATTGAGACAGTGCCCCATTTGCTATGTTACTAGGAAAAATTTGGATTAAGAAGGATTAGGCCA
>JASDQU010735312.1:52210-89272 GCA_032191745.1 Picea mariana
CATGTTAAACTACTAAGTTTATGTATCCCTCACTCCTAGAATATCTCTCAATGAGACAAAACGTTTTTCAGTGAAAGGATTTGTGAAGATGTCTGCCACATGCTCTAAAGATGGACATAACTGCATATTAATGACTCCATCTTAAATTTGGCCTCGAATAAAGTGCATATGAACCTCGATGTTCTTGGTCCTCTTCTTTTGAAATGAATCTCTACACATCGTGATAGTACTCTGACTATCACACCATATAATTTTTGGACGATGAAAATGAACTCCCAACTCTATAAGAAAGTGTTGCAAACAAATATCCCGAGTAGTAATATTCATTGCACCCATGTACTCTGGCTTTGTTGATGATAAAGAAATTTTTGAATTCTTCTTACTTGACCAAGAGATAGATCCTGATCCAAGGTAGAGGACATATCATATATTGGACTTGCAATCAGTGTTATTTTTTGCCCAATCTGAGTCTGTCTAACCAACAATATCTAAGGAAGATCATGTTGCATAATGTATACCGAAGTTGGCAGTCCCCTTGACATATCTGAGAATCCTCTTTGTTGCCTTCCAGTGAAGCTCATGAGGCTCTTTCATGTACCTGGAAATTGATCCAATTGCATAAGAGATGTCTCGTCAAGATTTTGTAAGATAGAGAAGACTCCCCACCAGTTGCGATATCTAGTATAATCAACCAAAGGTGATGCACCAACATCCTCTAGTCTAACCCCTGATTGAAAGGGTGTTGGAGTTGGCTTGCAATATATCATGTGAAACTTGTCAAGTAGATATCTAGCATACTTATACTGAGACATCTTCATTCCAGAATCACTCTGGTTGATTTCAAGACCAATAAAGTAATGTAACAATCCCATATCTATCATATAAAACCTGTCATGCAAAGCGATTTTCACATCTAATAGAAATATCAATAAAAGGGAATATGTATTCCTCATCATATAGACATTAGGATCTAATATACATCTAATAAAACCTCAAGAGAGAGAGAAGATAAGAGTCCATTTTATTAACATGCCTGAGGTGTTTGCTTGAGTTCCTACAAACTGCTAGTAGGAAACCCCCCCATAGCTACACTAGGGTTTACAATGTAGGCAGATCAATAACCATTTAAAAGTCTCTTACTTTTCTAAGTACCCCAAACATACCCCAGAGTTATGCAAGAAAATCAAAATGAGAAGGATCCAATAACTGTACCTCTACTCCGCGTTCGGAGTTGATCCTCTCATGCTCTATAGCTTCGCTAACTACAAACCTCCTCCCAAGGTTGGCTTGCATTAAAAGACAGACAAACAGAAAGCTAAAAGCATGCATTTCATACATAAATAAGGGTTAGATGTTAGAATAAAAACATAAATCAAAATGCAAACATTCGACACATCATGTTTTGGGAYAGGAAAAGTACTTCTTTTATTGATACTACAATGATCACTTACAACCAAAGTCAGCTACTAATCCACGAACCTGGTCCGAGCTCCTMTTCACCAAGCTCCAAGTGTAGCTCTGTATGGCTTCTCCTCTCAACCTTATTCTTGGGAAGTATAATGGGTTTATAATGGAGGAAGGAAGGAAAATTGGAGAATTCTGAGGCAATTCTCACAAAATGGCTACAAATGCTTGGGGAAAGGAGGGGATGTGAAACRGGAAGAGTTTCACATTTCTTATGTCTAAATGTGGAATGAGACCCCAAAACCTCCTTTTATATGGGAAAATGATGGCTATTTTGTTGGGTGACGGGCTATAGGCGATGGACTAGTTGGGAAACTACCCAATAGTCTGTAATCTCAATGAATTTCTTGCAAATTTTTATTTTTTGCAACTTTTGAAAGTATACGCAGGTTGTAGTGGTGCAACATGTGTACATACCCAGGTTGTAGTGGTGCATCATGCGTACATACATAGACTGTAGTGGTGTAGCAAGCATGTGTACGTGGGCAATAATGGAGCAGGGCGCGTACATATTCAAAATATTTTTTTTTTTAGAAGAGCAACTCAGTGATGGCTTGGAAAAAAATGCAAGTAAGAGGTCCAAAGGCCATGTATGCATGTGTAGAGAAATTTAGGAATATAACAGATTCCTCCTAATGTGTGAGGTCATAAGAGCATCTGATGTCCAAAACACATTACAAAATCTTCACCAATGTACGTAACGAGTGAGCCCGGGACCAAAGTTCAGGAGGTGCCATCTGCAAAAATAACGATTGTCTCTCCAAGGTAGGCATACCCATGCTCGAGATGAAGTAAATCATAGTTTCCAATCAAATACATTGTAGATACATGTGATATAACTATATAAATTGTAGCCGTGAGCAATACACAACGGATCTACATCTCAAAATCAAATATATACAAGTATAGTATCCATCTTCAAGAAGCCAACACCGCCTGATGGCTGGAGATGAGGTCTTCAAAGTTCGAGCAACAACTTCAAGATCTTCAAAAATTGGGTAGGAGTACCATGTGAGTATATGACTTCACTACCCATAGGTCTTCGATGGCTCCTCAGGAAAAGACAAGAGGATCCCGATGATCAGGAAGAGAACTTCATTGATTTCGAGCAAGGACTTGATCAGACTTTGGGATGGCCGAGCATGAGGGCAAGAGACAAACTACAGAAAGGTTGACTCAGGTTGAGTGAAACTTCCCTTGGAAAATAGACGAAATATGATCAAACTCAGGCAACATGACATTGACATAAGTTCACGATGCAGGAAGCAACACAAACTCTCCATGTGTTTGGAAGAGTAACCAAACGGAGGAGGACACAACTATATGTAGCAAGAACAAGTTCCTACGGTCATATTAGATCCCAAATCTTGACGAACAAACGAAAGGATGTGCTTTGTCCAAGGGTGACTCATTGTGCTACCAAAAAAGAATATATATTTCTCGTCCCATATTTTTTTTTTTTGTCTTTTTCAATTTTTAAAGAGCTTGAAAAACAATAAAATAATGCTACATTACAAAGGAGGAACGAGTGTCGCAATCATACTAGTTCCAAGCACAAGGAACACACTAATTCTTAGAGAAAGGAGACATGTGCAGTAAAATGACACTCGGGGAAAATTCCTCCATGGGTCAAGGTGTCAGGTTGCAGAGGCAAAGTGCTACAAGTCTTGCGTATAAGGCATGCTTCAAAGGTTCAGTTGAGAGCAACATGGAGCCGACATTAGGACAAATACGTAGAGATGAAAATGTGATTAGCAAGAAACAATGAAACCCCCTTCAATGTAATTTTTAACGAGCCCAAAGAAGGTAATGTCAATATTTTTTTTATTTTTAGAGAGTCTAAAAAAACATAAAAGAAGACTCCACTTGGGTACCTTTTTAGAAAAATAATCTAGTCGGTTCGAAAAAGGGGTAAACTAGCACCAAAAAGATGTCTATTCAAAACCATTTTAACGAGTGTGACACAGACAAGATCACTTGGCAATCTTTTCAATTTTAAGGAGTTTGAAAAGCGCTTAACTATGGACTCACAACCTTTTTCTAGATTTAGTCTCCTTAGCCCAAAAAAGTATAAAATTTACCGAGGAGAACTCTCCCAGTGAGACGAATCTACCGAGGTGTACCTTTTCCTCCATAATCTATAGGCCAGAAAAAGACGTAAACTCATGCCAGTAGATGTTCTTCTGGACCAATTTAACAAGCGTGAAGGAACAAGGTCACTCAACGATATTTTCAATTTTAGGGAGTCTGAAAAAAGCTTAACTATGGGCTCTGTGGGGGTTCCTTTTTCGTAAATAATCTCCAAGGCCTGAAAAAGGTGATAAACCAAAACCAAGGAGAATGTTCCTTTTTCATAATTTAGACCCTCGGGCCCGAAAAAGGGTTAATCTTATACCTAAGAATACTCTTCTAGCAAACCGAAGTTCCTAGAGTATACCTTTGTTAGTAAAATTGACCATCCAGACCGAAAAGGGGTAAAACATCGTCAGACAGATGTGCTTTCAAGTGTTAGTTTGGTGAGCATGAAGACAACAAGATCTCTTAACAATCTTTTCATGTTTAGAGAGTTCGAAAAGGGATTAAAGAAGACTCTAAGAGGTTACTTTTCTCAGTTAATCCAGACAAGATTGAAAAGCATAAATATAGTCTTGTCGAATGTTGCTTTCGGATTTCAAAGCGAGCTTGAAAGACAACAAAGTATGCTCATTTTTGGGAGTCCTGAGGGTGATTCCAAGAGTGATGATTCGTCAAACGAATGAGGCTCAATCTCATAATCATGACAGGACTAACAAGGGCTCCTGAGCCTAAAGTCATTAGAAACAACATGGATGCCAAAATGCAACAAGGATCTATCTAGGGCATCCATGTAAAGGTAGGCTCTACCACCTAATCATGACACTTCTAAAAAAACAAAGATGGTTCTGTGTTGCACTTCGGTGGGATTGATCCTATGGAAAAGCGGAAAAGACAACAAGATGCAGAAAGTGGAGGTGGAATCCTAACTTATATGCAAAAAGTTTGGAAAAAATGACTTTTACCAAAGGATTTTTAAAAGTGACCCATCTACCAAAAAAGTTACCAAATCAAAAGACAAAGTGCATCGTAACATCCAATAATAAACTCAAGAACCGAATTAAACAATTTTCAAGCCAGAAAAAATGACAAAGGGTTCAAAAAAGTGGCAAAAAGGGCCAAAAAAGTCTATAAATAGAAGTTGAGAGCTCATTTTCACCATTGCAATTTGAAAATTAACCAAAAGGAAAAAATGACCCCTTTTCTAAAAGAGTTGATTCTGTGAGCTTCAGAGGACAAAATGTACTTTCGCTCGGACCAAGTAAGTATAAACTCATCCCTCTTGCATTTCAATACTTCAATTATGCATAGTTTTTAGTTTTTTTGGGAGGCACGCCCTCTTAAAAAGGGAGGCCCTACATGTACGCGGGTTGTTCAAGGACAACCTATGTATGTACACAGGCAGAGAACAGTCTGCCAACATACATACATGACTGTGTCCATGACAACCTACGTACACCCTTAAAAGTATGGAAAAAATCAAAATGCAAGAGCTAACTCCCCTTTGAAATGTCATGGAACAAGATGTATGCCCACTGGAGGGAGAGGGAACATGAGGAAATTGATGTCTTGGTCGATGAGGATCCTGTTGTTATCGCCACATTGAAACAATATGGGTTATGGAATTTCAACCGATGTCTGTTCATGAGGGAACAACCCAGGCTACTGAATTCCCTTGTGGATTACTGGCACTCTGACGCAGAGGCGTTCATGGTTGAGGGGAAGTCGTTGACTCCAAAAACTGAGGACATATATTTCTTGATTGGCCTCTCCAGGAGAGGGGAACCAATCAGCCAGGATACATTTCCCCCTGGTCCCTTCAACATCGTCAACTACATCGGGATGCATTGCAAGGTTGACACTGAGAAAGAAGGTTCTCAGGTGCCCATCCACAAGATCACCAACTTTTCACTAAAGGTGATCGGTTTTCTTATTAGGCAGATCACTGGATCAATGACCCTACAATAGGCTTCCCGGGAGCACATTTTTTGTGCAATGCAGTGCCTAGATGCATGAATATTTGACTGGAGCACGACCATGCTTGACTGCATGAAGATGCAACTCGCAGAGTGCCAAGAGCGTAGCAACAAGAACTTTGGGTTCAATACAATTTTGTGCCCATTCTCCTTTGAGAGGGTACCTAGTCTGAGTCTGAGAGAGATGATATGGGGGCATGTGGCCTCCTTTCCAGCGGTATGTAGATGGCCAACATTGATGCAACAACAGGGGGGAGGAAGGAACATAGAGGCCTTCGATGACAAGTTCTTCGACTGGTGGGCATGACATATTCCAGTGATAGAGGACTATCCTTATGCTGGAATCAAATTTTCCATAGATCCAGACATGCCCATACCTCCTGGAGAGGAGCGAGGAGAGATAGGTATGTGTGTTTTAAAGTTATTTAATTTTTAGTTTCTTTTATATATATCATTTTTTATATGCATCAAAGTATTGACAACTATGTATTTTTTATGTACAGATGTGGGACCAGTGCGCTCGACAGACTTCTTGAGGACTAGGTGACGTCCTTGACCAGAGGCAGTACCAACAACAATTGGTAGACAAACAATCACAAGGGGACCTCCAACCAGAGAGGCTGAGATATTTTTGAGATGGGTGGATCAGAACCTCACCATGCTCACTCGTGTAGTTCCCGTGGCTGAGATTGAGGATCTCCCTCCATTCATGCAGCCTCATGTAGTTGGGGTGCCATAGACTTGGGTCCAAGTCTTTCAGCGTTTGGAAAACACCATTGTTCACTACAACATGGCCAATAGGCCCTGAGCTTAGATAGGATGGACTCATTGTGTGCCGAGGGCACTCTTTTTGTATATTTTTGAGGGTATAAGCCCCGTGATATATACCAAATTATTATTTTTGAGGTGTTCACGCCCACCTATGTACTCTGAGAGTTTTTGATATATATATATATATATATACATCTTTTATGTATTATGGATCACATTTCTTTACAAATGTATGTACATGTGTATGTTTGTGCTTCTTTTTATGTGTGTACAACATGCCAATATAATACGTGATTAGCTAGAGTATCTGTTATTTGATTTAATCTCCTAGGAACATGGATTAACGTAATGTAATCAAAGCAATGTTCTAGAGACGTACCCTAAGGAAACATTGGTGTAAAGTAGGATCATAAACGTGGTAAACTCCATTTAACTGGGACACAACCAGCTGAGCATCTAAGTAGACCTGGAGCTGAGAGATACCATGCGACAAAGCATCATGGAACAACTCTATCATTGCACTATACTTGGTGACATTGTTTGTGGAGTCACCTAGACAGATACCTTCGGAAGATAGCAACTGGCCTTAAGGCATGAAAATCACTGAAGCTGCAGAAGCAAGCCTCTGAGTGTGTCGGCTAGCACCATCCACAAACCCAAAGAACACCTAAGATTCACTTGACATATGCCACAATGAAAAATATGACATAAATAACGACACGTCCATTAAACAAAAAGACAAAAAACTAATTGTATAAAAACTATACATATGTACAAGAAGTCACCCAGGCAACCAAACTATGAGTAATACTTCTTGAGGTAGAGCCCATTTCTAGGCTCGACCAAAGCATTTCCCTCAAATTCAACCAGACGATAAGCGCCCTTCTTTAAGACCTTTTTCACAATAAAAGGTTCGAACCACATGGGTTTGAACTTGCCTGCCTGCAGGGGATCCTTATCTTGGTCACGGAATAAGACAAGGTCGCCTTCGAAGAAAATCCAAGGATGAATAGACCAATCATATTGACGCTTGACTCATTGCTTGTGAGCCTCATTGGCTAAGGATGCATCACGACCTTCCTCATTGAGATGCTCCAGACATAATAGGCATTCCTCATGAAGTGAAGTGTCTAGCAATAACTCTACTACCAACTTTAAAGACGTGATCTGGCACTCTATAGGAAAGACTGCTTCTAGCCCGTAAACGAGTTGAAAAGGTGAGAAACCAATGGTAGTCTTTACAGATGTTCGGTAGGCCCATAACATTGAGTACAACATCAAACTCCAATTTGACTTGGCATAATTGATTGTTCATTGTATAATAGTCTTGAGGGACTTATTCACAGCCTCCACTTGACCATTCACTTGTGGGTAGTAGCATGATGACTGTTCTTGCCTCAACCCAAGATTTGATGTTAACGCAAACATCGTTTTGTTCTGGAAGTGACTGCCATGGTCAGTGACAATATCCTTTGGGATGTCAAACCTTGCTATAATCTGGTTAAAGATGAAGAGAGTCATTGTTTCACCATCATTGTTAAACATTGGCATAGCCTTGAACCACTTTGTGAAGTAGTCTACTGCTATGATGATATAACGATGCCCCATGGTTGAATCTGGGTGGTTTGTAGTAAAATAAATCCCCCACTTGGTGAAGGGACCAACGCCAATGATGGGAAACATGGGAGCAGGATGTGCGCTCATCTTCCAAGAGAAGATCTGACACCGGTGGCACTTCTTGATCGACTCAACGTAATATTTGATTAACATAGGAAAAAATTAATCGGCTCGTAGAATATTTTGGGTTGTTGCCAATACATACAAATGACCACCACATGATCTAGTGTGGAAGTTGTTAAGAATGTGTTCCACTTCTTCGTGGATAAGGCACCAATGAAGAATATAATCTACACCTTGATGATACAAAGTGTCATCGAGTATGAGATAGTTTTGTGCCTAATGGAGAATTCGTCGACACTCGTCGTGAGAAGCAGAAGGAGGGCACTTCAAAGTATGGATATAGACTAGTATATCTCCATACTAGGGGTCTGAAGATGCAATCAGAAAAATATCTCCTTTAATAGGTTATTCTTCAGGCGTGACATCACCTGATTCGACCGAAAGTTCCAAAATAAGTTTCGCAAAGACTAGTGACTATTTGGATTTCGCGGAAACAAAATCCAAGTCAAATTCCTAGAGGATGGAAATCCACCTACTGATATTTCCTCCAATGACTCATCGTGTCAACACAAATTGAAAYAGAATCACAATGGAAACGACTATGGTCTTGCAAAGCAGGATATAATGATAGAACCACTGGATAGCATGCACTGACACAAGCTTCTCAACATRGGAATAGTTGAGTTCCAGCCCAACCAGACCTTATCTCAGGTAATAAATCATGTGCTCTTCGAGAAAATCGTCCTATTGAACCAAGACCATGTCGATGGTCAGCTTTGTGGAGGCCAAGTACAATAAGAAATATTTATTATAATTGGGAGGCTAGAGCAAAGAGGCAGATGTGAAGGTGCATTTCAATGCTTGAAAAGAGCATTGAGTGGCTTCGTCCCAACATAAAGGGACTCACTTCTTCAATAAATGCATGAACCCTTTAGTGATCTCAACATAGTTTGCGATAAAACGCCGAAGAAAGTTCTCCTTCCCCTATAATCTCTGATGCTAGGGAACTGTGAACGGGGGAGGCAACTGAACTATTACCTCAACCTTAAGAGGATCGACCATGATCCATGTTGTCAAAACTATGAAACCTAAAAGACAACCTGACATCACGTAGAAACTACACTTATTAGGATTCAAGCGAATCTGATAGTAGCGACATCGTTCGAAGATTAATCAAAGGTGCTTGGGATGATCATTTCTCTTCTGATATCATGATGCTAGATCATCAAGATAAGCCTCGACTATATGTCTAAGGTCGTGGAAATAAAAATACATGGCCCACTAAAAAGTGGCTCCAACATTCTTCAGGCCAAAAGGCATCTTACGATAAGCAAATATTCCCCACAGACAGATAAAATCTATTTTATGTTGGTCTTCAGATTTGATCTAAATATGGTTATATCCTGAAAAACCATCCATGAAAGGAAAGACCTCACAGCCTGCGCATTCATCAACAATCTGATCAATGAATGGGGTGGGGAAATTACTCTTTGGACATGCCTTATTCAAGTCACAGAAGTCCATGCACATGCGAATCATACCCTATTTTTTGTTAACTGGAATGGGTTTTGACACCCATTGCATCAACTGTACGGGGTAGATAAAACCAACTTTAAGCATTTTCTCTACTTTAGCCTTAATAGTTGTCGCTTTCTGAGGATTCACCAGATGAAGCTTCTGTCAGACCGGCTTGGCATCAGAATAAGTTGTTATCTCATGTTCAACGATTCTCGGATCAATGTTTGGCATTTCCTCGTAAGATCAGGCAAAAACATCGTGGAATTCCTTAAATAAATCTATATAGATTTGAATCTCTTTGGGGGAGCAGTCTGCTCCAATGAAAACATTCTCCACGATGCCATGGGTTCTGGATATATCTATAGGTATCGTTTTAGTGATACTTTCCATATTACCCTCGGCGTAAACTACATGCGTAGCCAGAGGATTAACAAGACATGACCTATCTCCAATCATAGTCAACACGAATTCACCTACGTCTATTCTCCTTAACTCTGGGAGGAAATATGATCGATGATGGATATCATCCCAGGGTCTGTCTGGTACAGTCAATGCCTCAAGAATCACCTCATCTGACGGAAGACCAAGTCTAAAGAATCAGTATTGGAAAGGGAACCTTGAGCCGAAATAGGCTCGAGAACTGGATCTAACTCATGTTCAGGAGTCGGATCGGGGTCAAAAAAATCTTGTTGGACAATATTGTACACAACTTTTGTCGTGAAAAAGGGCATAGCCATGCCAAGATGTCATGTCCCTTCCATCGAGGCCAATGGGTAAGGAAGAGTCTACAAATCCTGAAAGTAAGTCATTCAGAATGATGACACCTGAAAAATTTCAACCCTAGGCTGGTTAGGGGCAACTGATATAAACTTGACATCGTCAGAAGGAGGCAGGTAATCGAAAGTACCCATCAATGGTGGGCACAAAACAACTCCCACGTTGACGACGTCGGTATGAGGGTTACCAATCATCGAGACCATGGATGCCCCCGATGAAGGGTCAGGCATGGAGAAGGACAACTGGTCAATGGTTACTATTTGACCCTCGTGTGGAAACATCAAGACCCAAAAAACTGTGGCAACCACTACATGCATTGCATAAGTCCTACTCCTTCCTAATAGAAGGTTGTAGTCGGCAGGCGCATTGACCACTTAAACTTCGATGCACACGGTCTTCCCTCCTAACTGCATGGGGAAAGAAGGGATGATTTCACGTGGTTTGAAAGAACAACCATTGAAAGCAGTAAGAAGAGTAGGTGACAGAGACAAAATGGGTTGGCCAATGGCCTTCCAACATGCCAACGACATCATGCAGGTTGAGGCACCCTCATCAACCACCGTACATAATACATTCCATGTAAAATATTTCGTGGGGTGAGCCACTACTATTTGAAACACAACGTGGTAAGGGAGATGAGGTTTCAAGTCGGTTGTATCGAGCATGATCATTCTCATATTACAAGTCTTGGTAGATCCCAAGGCAGATAACACATCCTTTCTCTGTGAAGGGCAGCTCTAGAGGACCTTGAAAGCAGACATCACGCAAGGGGTTTGTGAAAAATCCTCCACCACAGAGTAGTTGTCGGCAGCCCTCGCCTTCGGATTATGAGAAGATTTATTGAATGCCCCTTTCGGGATGTGTGTCATTGGTTCACCCAATGTCTTCTTGATCTGGAGAGGAACTGTTGGGTTTGTAGCTTCTTTACTCTTTTCGACAGTTTTCGACATTCCGTAATCATGTTCCCTAGTCGCTATATAAGAGTCACCTTTCATCATATAAATGTTCACGGTCAAGGGATTACTATAAGATGTGGGGGGTCCCTAACTTCCCACATCCGTGCTTGAAGAGGATTGAGTCATATTTTTCCCATGTGGAAATGGGTTCATTAACACAACAGGCATTTGATGCACCAACAACTTCTAGTCCTCCACAAGTCGAGGGCATAGGTGAGTCGGGTGCTCCTCCATGAAAAGGTTACAAAGATACTTCAACTTTCTCTTCTCTATGTTACCCCCGCCAGCATTGTTGTTGGGTTTATTATCCCCCTTACCCTTCTTGTTTCGTTGTTTTTTCTTCCCTTCGGGCTGCTGGTTGGCCTTTAGGTTCGTTGACTGCACACTATGTATGTCCAAAATTTGGGTAGGGGGAGCAACCGAACCAGAGGTCTGGCTGGCCACTGTCTACTGTATCGACAACTATTGCAATTTATTTGACAGTTGATTAGTGGACTTTGCTTGCATTGAACCAACTATACCATTGACATGTGGTTCAGACTTTTGTTTGGCCTTGTCAAGGATGGACCATGGTGCATCTGGAAAAATCTCATAGAGTAAGCCAGACTAAGAGTATATCGATTCAAGTTGTTGCACGCTCATTATTACCTCCTCCTCTGAAAACACTCCCGAAGTTGCAACGTCCTTAGATAAAGGTACCAAAGACTTCAGGAACCACTTCAACAAGAACGACGGTGGGACCTGTACCTTAATCAAACTGTTCGGACGTCGCCACTCTCGGATGTGATCTAAGATATGATCGGCCTTAGTCTTCTCAAAGTTGGCCAACAATTCAGTGTTGGCATCATATCTCATGGGTAGTTGGAAATGGTTCAGGAAAACCATCGCCAAATCACTAAAGTAAGAATATCTTGAGCGGTCGAGGTCAATGTACCATTTAGATACACCCCCGATAAGAGTGTCACATGATCACCTGGGTCTTCGCCAGGATTTCCTTTGAATTTTGGAATATCCGAGGGAAGATTAGTTGGCATGGGGGGCCAACACGGATCATGAAAAATCGAGTCGTTAAGCAATCTTGACATGTCTAGTAGATCTAATGTTTCCAAAAATGATAGTTTGGGCTGGGTACTATGTACAGGAAAAAGGGAGCCTGGATTTTGACTGGCACCAGGTTTCCAGGAAAAATTGGGTTAATGTCCAGGGTTCTGGTAGAAACCATGGCCATGACCATTGTATGAAAATTATGTTTGTTGGGACATCATTGTCTGGTTCCCGTAATTGAACGTCGAGGGTTGGACGAGATTTCTCCCTATGTTGGTTTCCAAATATTTTGGAAAGGGTTTCCCCCTGTCGATACAATGGGCATAGGTACTGAGCCTTTCCTGGGGTTCCATTGACCATGGAAGGGGTTTCCCCTGGGTTGCATCCCTAATGAGGGAACTGATCTCTGCTAAGGATTCCAAAGTCCTTGTGAGGAGAAAACTCATGTACTTTCCCCCTGTGTAGGAATAGTACATTGCATAGAATTTTGTTGTCCAAAACCAAGGTTTCCCCCGGCTGAGATGACAGCTGACAAAAAAGTGTTATTACCAAATGTGTAGAACAAAGAGAATGACATTCAACCCACCAGCGTGGTGTAAGAAGAAGGTCCTAGACTGCATGCTCCAAACAAGCTGAAGTTCATGTTTGTCCTGACAGATGGATGGAAAGAACTGCCGAGCGAGGGGGACGAAGGAGGTACATGACCCCTACCATAAGGGATAACGTTATAATAGTATGAGGTTCCTCCCATGGACCCTTGCAAGGGATCATTTGAGCTCCTTTCCCCCAGACCCATAGTCTGTAGGGTAGAGTAGGTAAGGACATAGTTCGTATCAAAGTTGAGCATCTTGTTAACACTCCATAAATTTGTTCAGCTGATAAATAGACAACAAAGGTAACTTTTTCAACCAACTTTGAAACCCGAAACTAGACTTTCGGATCTAGAGAGGGATCTCTCAGAAATGGCATGGTCTTCGTGCAAGATATGACTTTGAAAGCAATGGCTAGATTTAACACCTATGATAAAATGGTTTATGGTTATATTGGAGCATAAAGGTAAGGTTTGGGCTATGGGGTCGATCTAAGGAAGAGATGGGACAAATGATTCAGTGACTGGATTTGAGAGGATAAGGATAGGCGAGCAACAAACTTCAGTGTAAAACCGTAATGTGTGGTGGGAGAAATTACAGAAAGTAACTCAGGAGCGTCGTTGTGGACGAATTCAGAGTTAGATTTAGAGGAAAACATTTTGTCTAAGTGGCGCGAACAAGGGTTATTGTACAATGAATCCAAAGGTTCGATAATTCGTTTTGAAATAGACAGAAAGAGATATGAAATAAATATAACAGGAAATCACATACACAAAGAAAGAAGCACAATACATCCAACTATTACAACTAGAATCTTTTCATCAAATCAGAGGACCTTTGCATTAAATTCCGGTCAAAACTTCAGATTAGATACAGTAGCTATTGTCTACCAAATTTTCCAACCAACCTGGCTTACATCGAAAAGATGAAATATATAAACGAGGGTGTCGCTTGGGCTACCTTGCTTCCTAACTGTTAACCCTTAGAACTAGGAAAACTGAACGACATGCGTTTGAGACTCTTCGCATAGTGTTTCCAAAAATAGACAATAATCACACCCTTTTTACTTATGACTATTCGTAGTTTCACCACGGGATCTGATCATCGGTCAAGCTCTAGCATGGAGAAAATATGTGTCACTGTGTTCCTTTGAGCAGGTGTCCCAACAAAAAGGTGTCTATCAGGAGATTGTTGTCTGTAAATAACGACTTTGATTTCAGTGATGTGATTATTTACTAAGAGTTGTGCATAGTAAGCAATTGTTAGATCATCGTGGTCATTATCAAAATGGTAGCATGCTTCAGAGAAAACGTATCTTTGAAAACTACCAATATGTGTCTCATCTTTAGCGGGTGCAGAGATGGGTGCCAACTAAACTTGTTTTTCATGCACGCTAGCGAGAGCTATGCGGGCTTCTTTCTCGGTTGTTTCGAATTCTTTGGAATGTTTCGCATGTCTTTATTCCGTCAGTCTCTATGCTTCTTATAGCTATACAATTGTGTATTGCACCTCTTTGAGCTTCCTTTTCAACCATGTCATGTTCCCTTCATACCCTGTGTTTCAGACATTTATATGGCCCTTGTCGCTAGTTGTCGTCGTAATTCCATTTTTCCCTGATAGAGCTCGACGATGGCTAGTTTCCCTTGCTGCAATTGCTAAGATGGAACTTGCTCATTCACTTCTATGATATTCTCTCTCCTTGTTCTGCTTCTGTCTTCATAGATCAATCCCCAAACAGGTTCTAGTCGAATGGCGCGCCTGAGTCATTCTTCATATACCAATCTGACGCACGGTTCTTCTGAAATTTGAGCTTCCACGATCTCCTGGTTTTTTCTCGGCCTGGCCCTCCTCCAAGGAATTTTCTGCTAGAGAGAGGGGGATCTTGCTATCTTCCCTTCCTATTTGAATCCCTTCATTTCATATTTTTCACAAATTGATCTGGTCTTCTTTGCAGGTAAAGGAATAATTCCTTTTACGTCTTTGGGAATGCCTGTTGTAGGTGAGAATGCATCCTAGTCCCTTTGGGGCTTGGACCTTACAATTCTTCTACTCCACGTGCCTTTCCTTGTGCTCTAAGAGGTTTCCATGGCATGACCAAGGTGAATTATGTGCATAATGTATCCAACAAACGCATAGGAAGGGAAATTTTTGATCACGTTAGACTGACAAGGGAGATCGCAAATAGAGTTTCAGGCCTGGCTCTATGACTAGAGAGAATGTCAAGCATCCAGGATTTATCACAAATCGGACAGGAAAATAAATCATGCTGGAAGACAACGAATTCATGGCGAAAAGATGTTCCAAATAAAGTTGCAGGTTTTCCATGGTAAATCCCCATGTGTAGGATACAAATGACAAGGCTTGCTAGTCATGCATGATACGAACGTCATGATTTTTCATTCCCTCGGCGTCCATGATGAAATGATAATAATTGTTTCACTTGCTGACGCAACCTCTATTAACCACTTGACTCGATCTGGGGCACGTAGAGACTGGTTCCTTGACAGGACTCGACTTTCTTGGAAAATACATACCTGTACCTCTTATACAAGTTTCAAATCTGTCATCCCTTCCCATTTCCAAGGGCCAAATGGACACTTGCTGACCTCAAACTTACAGTCTTACGTACCTAAATTCACATGTTTGGGCACATGGGTCACAACGTGACTTTAAAAATGGCTTTAGTTTGGAAAGAAAATGGCGGCCCTAATAGCTAGCTCCAATGGGGATTCTATCCTCCCTGTGAGGTAGCAAAGAAAAATAGACCAGGTGCTTTACCATTGGGATTTATTTGACCTTTAGGCACTGGGAACAACAAACCAAACCTATTGATGCATCTTTTAAGACTTCAGCATAAACTTAGGGCCTTCGCTTCGGGCTTCAATTTTCTGCTGACCTACAGACTTGAAGCAAAATAAAATGACTATTTACAATGACAAATGACTTAAATGAATTTTATTCCATCAGGTAATGTTTTAGGAACTTGTCGTTTATAGGGCCCCAATCAAAACTTTCTTCGTCTAATCCTTCTAGAAAATAAGCATTTTTTCCGCTGTGATCGCAGATCCTGAATGGACCCGTCCAAAGGTGGTAGAATTTTGCATGCTTCCCTTTACCTTCATTTCTTGCATCCCATCTCAAAACTATGTCACCCAACCAGAAATATTCTGGCTTAGAACGCTTATCGAAGGATTTATTTGTCTTTTCATGTTGGAGCTGCGACCAATTATACACTTGCTCTCTTTTCTTCTGTGTATGAATTAGTTGATTAATCCTCCTCTGCGTAGCATTTGGCTTGGCCTCCTGTTCTTGCAATAGCTTCCTGATAGGGGGTGCCAGTGAAGTAGGGAAAATCACGTCCGCACCGTAAACGATCTAGAAAGGCAATGTTGATATAGATTTCTTGGTGGTGACCCAGTCTGCCCACAGCGCGTAGATAAGATTTTTATGCCAAGATCTCTTGTTTTCTTGCAGGAATCTTTTAATAAGCCTGGTCATGCTCTTATTTGAGGATTCTGCTAATTTGTTTCCTTATGGATAGTACGTCATAGAATTCCCTAGGGTTATGTTATAATCCTAGGAAAATTTCTCCATCCTATTAGACTTGAATGCAGTTGCATTATCTGTAACGATCTTAACAGGACACCCAAACCTTGACAAGATGTTCGTCTCCAGGAACTGGATAATGACTGCGTCGGTATCTTGTTTCGTGGGGATCACCTCTATCCATTTCATGAAATAGTCAGTGGTCATGAGTATTCACTTGTGCTACGCAAAGGATGGCAGGTTTATCTCTCCTATGAAATCCATACCCCACTGCATAAAAGGTGCTTTGACTGAGATCGACTTCAGCGACAAGAAATGCAGTTTTCTTCTTCCATCGAAAATTTGACATTCGTGGCAGTTGGAGACCTCCTTATATACATCAATGAAAATTGTAGGCCAATAATAGACCGCCCTCAATATTTTGTGCACGGTGGTCTTCCAATAGTGGTGTCCTCCACAGTCACCTTTCTGAAATTCTTGTATGGCCCTCTTTGCATCATCTTCCAATAAATAGCTCAACGATATTCCCCTGGGATCTTTCCAGTAAAGTCAGCTGTCCAGGATGCAGAACTTAACCGCTTTGAGCTTGACAAATATGGCCTTAGTTTTACTCATGCCTAGAGGGGCCTGGAGATTCTCCATCACGTAGATGATGTATGTGTACCATGGTGAGTCGATGAATTGATGAGGCACCTACGCAGTTTTTTCTTCTTGGGGACATTCCGACAGATCAACGATGAAATTCATTCCTAAAGAATCTCAATCCAACTACGCCATCAACTTTGCGAGACCCTGACCTTTGATCATATTTGTAGGCTTGATTTCAAGGTCATATTATAACATGTCCACTATCCATTTGCCTTTCCTTCCTTCCGGGTTAGGTTGAGTCAGAATGTCCTTTACTGAACTGCTAGGTACACAAGCGATAACATGGGAGTGTAGTATGTATGTACTGAATTATTTCAAAGATTTTACTAAGGCATACGCCTGATTTTCCATGATGTCATACCTTAGTGGAGTGTCATGTAGCATCCGACTAAAATAGGCTATGGGTTTTTCAAAATTTTGTTCGTCTTTCTGTAGTAGTGCGCTGATGATAATGTGTTCTGAGGTGAATGAAAACAGGAGGAAATATTTCATAAAATCAAGGCTAGCTATTATAGGAGCCTTTTTCAACGCCATTTTTATATCCTAAAAGGACTTCTTGGCCTCCAGGTTCCACTTGATCTTGTTTCCCTTCCTGAGCATGAAAGTTATGTGTTTAATGATTTCAGCCAGGTTTGGGATGAATCTCCTAAAAACATTTACCTTTCCCAGGAAATATTGTACCTCCTTTTTACTGTGCAGGGTGTCGATCTTCAGGATCCCTTAAACCCTTCTAGGGTCTATATTAATTCCCTCTTTGGAAATTACTTGACCTAACAACTTTCCTTCTGCTACTGTGAAATGAGACTTCTTTGGATTCAGTGATATACCAAATTTTCGGCACTTCTGGAAAACTCTCTTCATGTGCTCGAGATGATGTTTGTCGGAGGTAGAGTACACAGTGATGTCATCTAGATAAATCACGATGAATTTTTCCCTTTCATTGGCAAACAAAATTTCCATGGCCCTTTGGAAAGTGGCTCTAGTGTTCATCAGGTAGAACGAAATATTGGCGTACATGAACGTTCCCCATGGAGTTGTAAAATTCATCTTCTCTCTATCGTCTGATGTAATGATCCCAAGCCAAATTCTTTCTTAGAATCACTAACTACTACTAATTTATTGAGTTATTAAGTGCATACAAGATTCATCAACACATGAAGATCACAATATATTCAATATGTCAAAGCACAAGCAAAGATCTGACCTTTTTATTATGAGCAATGTAAGATCAATACAATAGATGGTCGATCTGGCATAAACCTCATATGGTCGTATAAGCAATAGATATGAGCTTCTACAAAATACTCTCGACAATACAATACAAAATCAAGCAGATCTGAGCTGCACTAATGCTCAACCTCCAAGCTGGAAAGTGCCCCGTCCTGCTAGAATGCTGAAGCCCTGAATAATTTTTCCCTGCTACCAAAAGTGTCCAATCATCCCAAGAAATATGCCAAATGATAGATCAGGAAACTGTAAGGAAAACCCAGATGTCCAAATTCCCAAATCCACTCTCAAACCCCATAGATCTGAATTATTCACTGAATGGTGTGCCCCACGGGATGACTGAAACCCTAGCTAGTTCGGCCCTGATGAAGGAGGCCTCCAAATGCTCTGAAACTCTCCAAGAATATAGATCAGGCTATGAGAACCCTGTGGGAGAAGTTTCAGGCTCGATCTCAAGCAGATCTCCCTAGATCTGAGTTTTACTGAATCACAAGATGTCCCCTATGGCTCCACGATGTCCCAATCTGCAAACAAATATAGAATGATGATAACCCTCCAGAAAATCCCTCAAACTGCTGGTCCTTCCCCTGCAAACAAAACCCAACTGTCGGAATGGCCCTAGGCCCTCAGGATAAGCTGGATCGAACCTCCCTTGATAAACTGGCCCTGGGACTAGAATGGTGTGGAGGAGTCTTTCATCGCTGAGACCAAGCTGTGGAACAAGGTGAGTGGATATTTCACCACTGAGTTTCTCACAAGGGTTTGTACAACAAAACCCCCAAACTGAATGCTCAAGAGCAATAGAAAATGCTAATCCAAAAACCAGAATGAGTAATAGGTGCACCCCAGCCTCTTACTTATACTTTTCCTTCTAATTCTCTGTTGAGTTAGGTTAACTCCCAGGGTTAATATTCTATTCTTCTGTTGAGTTATCTTTTACTCCTTTCCTTTTCCTTTCTTAAGTCAACTTAAAAAAATATAACTTTTAACTTCTTGACTTTCCCCCCCTTCAGTGTGAGACTATGACCTAGTGGGGGTGCCCAGGTCACTAAGTCTCCTCATTACCTCTCTAAGAGGCGGGGGACATTACATCCGGGTGGACCATGATCTGATTATATCCTGAGAATCCATCTAGCATAGACATCTTATGGGACATCCACCACATTTTGTAGGATGTAGTCCATTTTAGGAAGGGGATAGTGATCCTTGAGAGACAATTTGTTTAAATTTTGGAAGTCCACACACAGTCTTATCTCATTGCTTTTCTTCCTTACAAGTACCAGATTAGCTAACCATTTCAAGAATCTTAAAGAAACAATGATTTTAGCATCGAAAATATTTTTTACCTCTTTCTCGACTAGCGGAAGTAACAGGGGATTTATCCATCTCAACTTCTATTTAAAAGGTTTATGATCTTCCTTGAGAGGGATAACATGTTGGATCACTTTCATGTCGTACACTTTCAGGTCATCGTAGCTCCATGCGAAGATGTCTAAAAAATATTTCATGAGATTTATATAGTCTTTCTTGACCTATGGACTGAGTGTCTTAGATAATTTTACCATATTCAGGTTCTCCTCGGTCCCGATGTTGCAGTATTACATGTATTCTTCGCTTGCAATGATCCTGAGGTTCTTAGCCACATCATTCTCATCAAATAGTTTTTCCAGTGGTACCAACCCCTTTGGAATAATATTATTTTTCAATTGTATTATGTCCCTTCCCACGATATGGTTTGGGAAAGGGTCGTTGTCACTACACACATCCACAGTCTCATCTTCGTCGCCACAACATTCCTCATCAATGTTCGTGTTAGCGAACTCGTCGCTCATAAGGAGTAATATTTCCACATGTTTGTCATCATCAAACACCTACCAGTGTTTGATATTATCAGGCACTGTCGGCCTATGCCTGACCTCAACTTCATACTTTTTGTTTGGGAAGATGGGGATCTTAAAAACCAAGGCCGAGGTGGCCAACGCATCGACAATCTGATTTTTCTCTCTAGGGATAGAAGATAGGTCATATTCTAAGAATCCTTCAAGGAGGTCCAAAGCCAAATTTGTGTACACCCTCATCCTAGGGTGTTTGGTCTGATATACACCCTTTACCTGATTTATGATCAGCTCAGAATCCCTATGCACTTCTATCTTCTACGTGCTCAATTCTTTCAGAACTTGTAAGCCCAAGATCAGTGCTTCATATTCGGCCATTTTGTTAATGCACTCAAACATGAGCTTGTATGAGCACAACTTTTTTCTTACTTCAGGGGGGCTCACCCATACGTTGGCCCCAGCTCCTTCTCTATTGACTACGACATCAAAAATCATGTTCCACGCCCCATTTTCCACTTGATATTTTGGGTCGGTGCATTTTGTTGTTTCCCACGCGGTCTCCTTGTCAACTGTTACAATGGTTGTCGACTCTTCTTCTTCAAAATTCAATTCATTGTAGAATATAGAAGACCCCGCCTTGGTTTCGATGGTGTATATGGGATGATTGTGTGGCTACGTCTTGCTACTTACCATGTACTTCAAAATCACTTCTATGTACAGCCTTCTATCATGGCCAAAAATAGGGATTGTGGCATATGACATATTTATCTACAATGTGCCTTTCTACTTCACATCCCATGACCTCGAGAGTAGCATACCAAATTTTGGGGGTATGTCTATGATGACCATGTCCATGACCATGTTCTTACCAGGGATTTGATCCAGTGATACAACTAGGTCTTTGATAAGGCCCAAACACTTGACTTTCCTCGAATCAAATGGGAAAAGGTCTTTGTATGGCCTGGTGACATCCAAACCTAGTTCGTCCATGATCACCTTCGACATGAGGTTGTGCAACACTCCAGAATCTAGCATGGCATTATGCAGGTTCATGTCATGGAACGTCAGACTGATGTAGAAAGGAGGGACATCTTCGGTATCACTTGTTTGTTCAACGCATGGACCCAAAAGGATGACAGGGTGATCATCTTGAAGATTCAGAGTATCTGGGGTCTCCCCCATTTTCATCATTTTAATGATTTGTTCCCAATACTCACCCTTTCTAATAAGTTCATTGAACGAGACAGAGAATTTTATTTTGGCCATCTTGTGTTCAAAATTGAAAGGGCGACAATTTTTCTCTACCTCTTTTCCGCTCGCCTCTCGATCTGTATCTGGGGATTTCTTGGGGACTTCCTCCTTCAACTTAGATTTCTCTATCACGTCTTTGATCACACTATCTGACTTTGTTCGTCTTATGGAAGGAGTGTCTACTGAAGGCTTCCTTATGGGGTTTGTCTGTTGCGACTTGGCAGGCACGTCCTTTCTCTAGAGGTTATACTTATTCTGGAACTGCATGATGGCATTTTGATATCCTTTCCTGAACTCCTTCATCTCCCAATACGACAATAATCTATTTCAAGTATCAGATCATCATCGGCCTCTGGCACGAAGTCTTCTTTCCTACTCCTATACTGATCATGCTCACTCTTCGTCAGGAACATGTGTAGGTTTTGGTCATCACAACAACGTATCTGGTCTTCGAACGTCTGGTTGAAATCCTCGTCCACATAGCTATTCTGGAAAGGAGGTCTCATTTGTTGGTCACCTTGATCCCTTTTCTCTTTTTGTTCCCTTTGTCTGATCTGAGGGATTTAACCTCTCCTGAGGTTTAGAGTTATGGGAGGTGGTTCGTTCTATTCTCAGGCAACAAGTATGTTCCCCATGGAAATTCTCTCCATCAACTTCTCCATGGTATTCATCATCATGTCGAATTTATCATTTGAGGACCACGAAGTCAACGACTGTGCATCTCCCATGGGTCTCTTGTCGTTTCGGTTGAAAATTGGTTTTATTTTTCCTGACGCCATCATGTTTACTTCAACTTCGACAACATTGCTCATTATAGCATCTAGATTCTCTAATGTTCTTTCCCTCAACAACAGGGAAAAATCATTTTTGAAGGAGTCTGCGTACCGCAAGTGTGCAACATCGGGGGGTGGCTTGACTTCTGCAGGAATCGAGTTGTACACTTTCAAAAAATGGGCCGAGAATTCCTGCACTATCTCTGATGGTGCTTTCTTCATGTTATTGTATTGTGTTAGCAACTGCAAAGGTTTTTTCTTGTCTTCCCATTTATCTAGGAATGACGTCTTGAATGCAGCGCAGTACCGAATGCTCGCAAGTGGGAGGGATTTGAACCAATTTCTTACATCTTCTGAGAGGCTTTGCATGAAAAAATGCATTTTTGCATCTATGTAGTCCACCTCCTCCATGCTGATGAAATCATTAAACCAATCCAGGTGCTTCTGAGCATAAACATTTCCCTTAGCATCATAGAGCCTGATCATCTGGCTATAATTCTAAGGCAAGTCATGCAATTGGGTTGGCAGGATGAGGGGAGTGAAACAGGCAGCCATAGCCTGAGGAGGATTCAAATTCTGGGGGATATTATTCGATACTAGGGCTCAGAATTTATTTGGGTCGAAAAAAGTCTCATCTAAACTGGTCTCCGACTTCGACCGGAACAGATTTTGCTCAAAGAATGTGTTGAACTCAGGGTCGCCAATGATCTGTGCATCATCTTTGGGCAAGGACATGCTTCTATCCAGGTAATAGAATATGTCTGGTGCTTTCTCTCTAGCCCTATGCAAAATCTTCTCGAGGTCATACACTGGTTCCAAGGGGTTTGGATCAGGATTCACTCTGGTGTAAACCGTCTTTGGAGCTAGGTTTCCTGAAATGTGCTAGTGGAGGCTACTGGTTTGTTTGGACTGGAGTTGCCAAGGTAAGGATTTCAGCCGGTATGGATGTTTGTCCCTCTGTTACCCTTAGGGGTCAAACTACAAGGTTTTCATTCTCCTAGGGAAAATCTATTCAATTTCATCCCCGACAATGACGCCAGAATGTTAACACTCCGTAAATCCGTTCGCCTGATAAACAAACGATGAAGGTAACTTTTTCAACCAACTTTGAGACCCAAAACTAGCCTTTCAGATCTAGAGAGGGATCTCTTAGAAATGGCGTGGTTTTCGTGCAAGATATGACTTTGAAAGAAATGGCTAGATTTAACACCTATGATAAAATGGGTTCTGGTTATATTGGCGCAAAAAGGTAAGGTTTGGGCTATGGGGTCGATCTAAGGAAGAGACAGGACAAATGACTCAGTGACTGGATTTGAGAGGATAAGGGTAGGCGAGCAACATCCTTTAGTGTAAAACCATAATGTGTGGTGGGAGAAATTACACAAAGTAACTCAGGAGCGTCGTTGTGGATGAATTTGGAGTTAGCTTTAGAGGAAAACGTTTTGTCGAAGTGGCGCGAACAAGGGGCGTTGTACAATGAATCTGCAGGTTCAATAATTCGCTCCAAAATAGACAAAAAGAGATATTAAATAAAGATAACAGGAAAGAACATACACAAATAAAGAATCACAATACATCCAACTATTAAAACTAGAATCTTTTCATCAAATCACAGGACCTTTACATTAAATTCCGATCAAAAATTCAGATTACATACAATAGTTATCGTCTACCATATTTGCCAACCAACCTGTCTTACATTGAAAATACGAAATATATAAATGAGGGTGATTCTTGCGCTACCCTTCTTCCTAACTGTTAACCCTTATAAATACGAAATCTGAACGACATGCATTGGAGACTCTTCGCATAGTGTTTCCAAAAATAGAAAATAATCACGCCCTTTTTACTTATGACTGTTCACAGTTTATCCACGGGATCTGATCATGGGTTAGGCTCTGGCATGGAGAAAATATGTGTCATTGTGTTCCTTTGAGAAGGTGTCACATCGAACAAGTGTCTGTCAGGAGCTTGTTGTCTGTAAATAATGGCTTCGATTTCAGTGATGTGATCATTTGCTGAGAGATGCGTGCAGTAAGAAAATGTTAGATCATTGTGGCCATTATCAAAATGGTAGCGTGCTTCAGAGAAAATGTATCTTTAAAAACTACCAAGATTTGTCTCATCTTTAGGAGGTACAGAGATGGGTGCCAACTAAACTTGTTTTTCCTGTGGGATGGCGAGAGCTACACAGGCTTCTTTCTCAGTCGTTTCACATTCTCTGGAATGTTTCGCGTGCCTTTATTTATTTAGTCTATGTTCTTATTGTAGCTGTAAAATGGTGTCTTGCACCTCTCTGAGATTCCTTTTCAACCATGCCACATTCCCTTCGCGACCCTACGTTGTGGACGTTTCCTTGGCCCTTGTCGCTATTTGTCACTGTAATTCCATGTTTCCCTAATAGAGCTCAGTGATGGCCAGTTTCGCTTGCTGCAGTTGCAAATCAAGTTGTAGGTTTTCCATGGAAAATCCCCACGTGTAGGATACAGGTGACAAGGCTTGCTGGTCATGCATGATACGAACACCGTGATTTTTCATTCCCTTGGCCTCCATGATGAATTGATAATAAATGTTGCACTTGCTGATGCGACCTTTATTAACCACTTGACTCGAACTGGGGCACGTAGAGATTGGTTCCTTGACAAGACTTGAATTTATTGGAAAATACATACCCGTACATCGTATACAAGTTTCGAATTTGACATCCCTTTCCATTTCCAAGGGCCAACTAGACACTTGCTGACCTCAAATTTACAGTGTTACGTACCTGATTTCACATGTTCGCGCACATGGGTCACAACGTGAGTTTAAAACTGACTCTAATTTGGAAAGAAAAATGGCGGCACTAACACATCCCATATGAAAATGGAGGGCCCGTCACACTCTGTGTGAATGGAGTAGTGGTCGTTGCTACTGACGGAATCAGACCACTTCCCGAAGTAGAGGGAGTCGAGACCATCGTGGTCCAAACCGATGAAGGTCGGTTAGGAGTCATAATACCCCTTGTGGTGGAAGCCATTAAGGGAGTGTGGGGACTTCTAGATGAAGTAGCATCATTTGCTTCCATATTTTCTTGTAAGACTATCTGACACTCATGAGGTGTTACCCTTGGAGGGAAAACTTGTACCAAAATTGGCGTCGACAAGTCAGTGATCGAAGGGTTAACCAGCCTAATATCTTCTTCTCCAAGGCTAGAAAAATGAGTTCTTATGGATTTGAGTAATCTCCTCTCGGATCTATCTCAGGCCCAATCTCCTACGGCTTGGTTGCTTTAAATGACCCTTGCTAGTCAAGTCTTCACCATAACGGTGGCGGTGGTGGCTCCAATGTAATCGGTGGCAGGTCCTAAAGCCTTCGTGACCAACAGAGCTCTTGATATTCCACTTTTTGAAAATATCAATGACACAGTAAGTCTTTAAATAACATTTAAAACCAAGCACACACTAGAAAAGTTCCTACAATATAAACCAAGCAAACCACTTTCTAGTTGGAAGAACAGTTATGCCAGCCAACACTAGAGAAACTTACTAGTTCAAGTGAAACTTGAACATATAAGCACCCTTCGGGTATACTCTGCAAAGTGTGACCCCAAAACTACCCTAGGTATCGTGGTATACCCCTGCAGTCATCTGTGTAAGTCCCTAGAATCAAGGCAACTAAGTTTCCAACTTGCGAACAACCACCAGGCGTGTATAGTCGACAGTCGGGTGGACTGCAATGAGTAGAATAAAAATTATGAAACCTACCGAGGGTATCGAAATCAAGTGGTTAAGAAGAAAACTGAGGATATCGAATGGATTCGAGGTGCACGAAGCTTCGTAGGAAAATGCAAGCAATAGTATCCCACAACAAATCCTCACATGTTTTCCCCACTATGTTTGGTCCAGCTTTGGAGGGGTTATCTCTTCTACCTTTTCTCACGTGACCTCGTGTTTATCCCTTGTGTTAGAAGGGGGTCGCAGATAACTTTCACGTCACTGGACTTTCACACTCCCTAGCTCTGACTCCAATGTTTGTTTATAATCCTTAAAGAGTTTCCTCTCCAACCTGATTCAAGGATCTATCCCTAAACTAGTTGATTGACCCTACAAACATAAAAGTCTAGTTATTTTTAAATTTAACGTTCGTTTTAAATGGCTTGTTTTAACTGAGAGGATATGGAAGTGAAATTAGTTATGTGTATGAGAGACGGAAGAGGAGAAAATAAACAAAAATATGAAAGAAAAATTACTTCTAGAAAAATAAAGATTTTCAACTATCTCTTTGTAACCAACTTTTCATAACTAACTATTTTCAAGATCTTTAAAAAGAAGACCTAAAACGAAATTTCACTCGACTACGAGCTACTTAAGTTCTAAGAAATCAATAAAGAACTTAAAAATTCAACTCTTTTTCCTTTCAAGTAAAATAACTACCCTAGCTACTTTACCAAACTAAGAAATGAAAAATCTTTTCTTTTTTGGAAATGATTTAATAGAAAAAACTTGAAATAAAACTTGTTCTCTTTTATTTAAAGAAAATGAAAGGGGGAAAAGAAAAAACAAGACAAGATTGAAACTGACCTCTGGCCCACTGCGGATCGCAGGGAGTCACTAGAAACACCAAACAGGATGATAAAAAAAATCATAGACTCGCCTAAAACCCTTTCAAAATTAAACACAAGAAATATTTAAAAAGACAAGAAAAATAACATCTAACCCAAGCTATGACTATAAAAAAAGGGACACTGAACTCAGTCAAGAAACCCTGAGAAGTAAAACCTCAATCAAGGAAGAGGTTAACTGCCTCTTATTAAAAATAAATTCTTGAAACATGTACACTACCGATGCTTAAGCAGCCTGTGTATGTACGCGGGTTGTCTATAAAGCAAGGCACGTATGTATGTGTGTTGTCCCATAGCAGGGCACGAATTTACATGTGTTGTCCCACAGCAAGGCGCGTACACCTCTATAATTTCTCAAAAAAATAAATAAGCAGGCATACTAACAAGGTAGGGAGAACTGGTATGGCACCAAAAGGTGAGCAGAATCCATTAAAAGACTCAGCAGACTTAATAGAAACTCAAAAGGTATAAAACCAATCAAACACCCAAAAAATCCCCTAAAACACTAGAGGTTTCCCCAGTACGGTCGCCAGTTTTGCTAGCGGAAAAAAAAACCCATGGATACACCAGGGTTTACAATGTAAGCAGATCAATAACCATTTAAAATTATCCTACTTCTCTAACTACCCTAAACATGCCCCAGACTTATGCAAGAAAATCAAAATGAAAAGGATCTAGTAATTGTACCTCTACTCTGCATTTGGTGTTGATCCTCTCACGCTCTATAGCTTTGTTGAATGCAAACCTCCTCCCAAGGCTAGCCTACATTCAAAGAAAGAAAAACATAAATCTACAAGCATGCATTTCATTCATAAATAAGGGTTATATGTTAAAATAAAAACATAAATCAAAATGCAAACCTTCGACACATCATGTTTTGGGACAGGAAAAGTACTTATTTTATTGATAATACAATGATCACTTACAACCAAAGTCAACTACTTCTCCACGAACTTGGTTTGGTCTCCATTTCACCAAGTTCCAAGTGCACATATGTATGGCTTCTCCTCTCAACCTTCTAATTGGGAAGTATAATGGGTTTATGATGGAGGAAGGAAGGAAAATTGGGTAATTCTAAGGCAATTCTCACAAAAGGGATGCAAATGCTTGGGGCAAGGAGGGGATGCGAAACAGGCATAGTTTCACTGTTATTATGTCTATATGTGGAATGGGACCCCAAAACCTCATTTTATATGGGAAAAGGATGGTTATTCGGTAGGGTGACGGGCTATAGGCGATGGATTAGTTAGAAAACTACCCAATAGCCCGTAATATCAATGAATTCCTTGCAACTTTTTATTTTTTGCAACTTTTGCAAGTATACATGGGTTGTAGTGGTGTAGCATGCATACATACATGGGCTGTAGTGGTGAAACAAGCATATGTATGTGGGAAGTAGTAGATCAGCGCACATACATCTTCAAAAATTTGGTTTTTTAGAAGAGCAACTCAATGATGGCTTGGTAAAAAATGCAAGAGGGCCAAAGGCCAGGTATGCATGTGTAGAGAAATTTAGGGATATAACACAAACTAATGATGGATCCTAAACATATCCCTCTAGATTCTCAATATGTATCCTCATTAATAGCTCCATGTAAGGATTCATTCTTCACATCCATATGGTGTACCTCCTACTTTCTAGTTGTTGTAATAGCTAGAGCTAACCGAATGGAATCAATCTTGGCAACCGATGCAAAAGTCTCATCATAGCCAATGCCTTGTACTTGTGAGAAACCTTTATATACTAACCTAGTTGTATACTTTGTAATGTAACCATAAACATCCCTATTTTTCTTGAAAATCTACTTACATCTAACAAGCTTCATGTTGGAAGGTAGAGGAACCAACTCCCATGTGTTGTTCTCCATCAAGGAATTGTACTCCTCTTTCATAGTTTCCTCCCAATGTGTGTTACCTTCAGTCTCTACATAATATTGAGGGTTTGATCCAAGTACCATATAAAATTAAATATGTAGTAAAGTATATTTGGAAGTAATATCTTACAGAGGCTCCACAAACTAAGATCTAGTTCTCTGTGAATCGACATGATCACCCACTAAATCCCATGTTGTCTGAAGAGTATGTTGTGTCCATTGCGGTAGATGCTCTGGACCTGAAAATTATTTATTCTAGTAAAACATATTAGAGATATCATATTCAAATATCTGATCATAAATCTTATTGGAAGAAGTTTCATGAAGTTCCGCAACTAATGGCAGTGGGGATGGAGGTGTGGATTGCTCTGGAAGTACCTATGAAGGACCCTATTCAAAATTAATAAAATTTTGAATGAATAATGTATTTGAAGTAGTATATAATAACCTTTATCCCTTCACTCCCTCTATATATTTGACAAAAATACACTCCTTATTTTGAGCTTCCATAGCTTTACTCATATCAGAAGGCATTCTAGCCCATGCAGGGAAACCAACAATTATGAAGTGAGTGACTTCTGATTTATTTTCGCTTCAAGCCTCATATGGAGTGAATCCCTCAACTGATTTATGAGGAACTCTATTTTGAATGTAGTATGCATAGTTGATAACTTCATCCCATAACTTCGGAGGTAGTGCTCTAGACTACAACATACAATTGGCCATCTCCTTCAATGTCATGTTCTTTCTATTTGCTACCCCATTCTGTTGTGGAGTGTATAGAAAAATCTGGTGCAACTCTATACTTTTTTTTGAACAAATATGTTCAACATCCATTGTATGTATGAAGCTTCTTAATCCTCTTCCCTGTTTGGTTCTCAACTAGATGCTTGAAATCTTTAAGACACTTAATGACCTCAGATTTTAACTTGAGAAATTAGACCCATGTAAGAACATACTTATATCATCTTGAAATCATCAATGAAAGTAAGAACATACTTATATTTACTAATCGATGGGAGTGGGAAAGGACATTTGATGTCACTATGAACTAACTCTAGAAGTGATGATGCCCTCCATGCTTTACTCGTGTTAATTTATCCTCAGGATGTTTACATAGTATGCAGCCCTGGAAAACTCCATCTGTTCATTGAATGTGGGGTAATCCATCTACCATTCCACCTTTACTAAGCTTATATAAATAATCTAAGCATGTAAATCTTAAGTGTGTGTGAGAAGTAATCTCAGTCATCAATCAATTTGGATATTATAAAAATATTATAATTCATGATTATAAAAGCAAGGCTAGGGTGAAGGATGAAGAAACTTTTGTGAGAGATCAAGGTCAAGAATTTTGGTTAGAGACCAAGGTCGGGGATAGCAAAGAAGGAATTTTACTAGTGTGAGGAGTGTAGAAGCAAAGAAGGAATTTTTCTTACATGAGAGTGAGGATATCTCACTGGTTGGGTGAACATATTTCATCCAAGTATTGATGCAAATAGTGTTAAACCATAAAGGACTGTGATTCAAGAAATTGGATAGGTAGAGAAATACTTTCATCTAGAGATCAAACTAGTCAAGGAGAAGAGAGAGCAGAGGCATGCACATGTGGGTTTTAGCTAATAGAATCCATGGGAAAGGGGTGCGCCATACAAAGTTTGTCATATAGAGTTTCTATACATGTAAGCAGGTTTCAGTGGAGAGAATCGCGTATGTACGTGGTTTTGCAGAAGGAAAGTTGCATACACCTGAAAAAGTGTGTTGGTACATGGTCGTACAACAACACACGCATTGTTAGGTTTGTCTGCAGTGTATATTCTCTTAATGGGCCATTTTCCCTATTATAGGATCCCTTATTTAACCATAATAAAAGAATATTAGGACTATTTTTCCCTCGAAGGTTTTTCCATGGGTTTATACCTAAAAATATTGGTGTCTTGTGTGTGAGATTTTTGGTTTCCTAGTTTATTCTTTCGTTGCATGTTTAGTTGATTACTCAGTTGTGCTTTTAGTAGATAAAGTGATTTTATTTGAGCTAACTATGGGGTTCTCTGTTGCATTGGTCAAATTAACATGGTATCAAAGTGTGATCTCTTAAGGGAGGAAACAAAGAGAAAATATCTCAACAATTGCAATATCTTTTGAGATCTATAACTACAAGACAAAAAATCGAAGTACGGATTTCAGTGAAACAACAATACTAAGGAAGAAAAAGAGTTTTTTTAGGTGTATGGAGGTGTACACAAGTCACATAAGTCATAGTCATGTACATACACACGGGTTGCAGTGGTGACAATCATATACATACGCGGGTTGTAGTGGTGAAAGTCACATACAAGTTCGTACAAGACAGTATAAGGGGAAGTTTTGGTTAGGGATGCTTTTAAGGATGGAAATTTATTTTAAAATGTAGAAACCTTGGCAAATATTAGTAATCCTTCATATTCCAACTATAAAATGTTTTGTGATATTTTTGTAAAAATATTCAAATTTCTAAGGACTTTATATAGTTTGTATAAAATTTTGACGATTTTTAAGGTAAAATGATTTTATCCTATAGAATTTGGGTGAATCATTTTTAGAATAGCGAATCATTTTTTGGGAAAACCTTGGAAAATTAGCTAATGAGAGAAATTTATCCCCTAAAATCATCCCTAGAACTTTTAGTAGAGGGTTATAAAATTAAATCTTGGAGATGGAAACTGGATTGCAATTTGAGGATATGATGGATGGGGTTTCCAACTACAGCCCTTGGCAGGAGAAGATTGTGTTGGTTTTGATGGAGAACGGGATTTGGGAATTTGATAATAATTAGATAAATCCACCAACAAATGCAACAACATTGTTCATCCATAATCAGAAGGATGTGAAAGCTAGGAACATAATTCTAGATGGAGTGAAGGATCACTTGATCCCTCATGTATCAGGAAAGAATATTTCCAAGAACATGTGGGAGGATCTGAATATTTTATTTCATAACAAGAATGAGAATCGTAAAATGGTGTTGAGAGAGAAGCTCAAAGACACAAAGATGGCAGGATTAGATACTGTGACAAGTTATCTCACCCAGATCTGACAGGTTCGAGATGAACTAGTTTTAGTTGGAGAGACAATGAATCATTTAGATTTGGTTAGGACAACCCTAAAAGGATTCATGAAAGAGTGGACATTTTTAATCAAATGAATCGTGTCAAGAGAAACGCTCCCTGATTGGTCAAGGTTGTGGGATGAATTAATTCAAGAGGAACTTCAAGATGAGATCTGAATGGAGGTCGGCACAAGAATGATGATCAAAATCTTGCTCTTTCCAGTCAGGCAAGGAAGCACAAGTTCGAGAAGATTTCCAATGGAGAGTCTACCTCTCAATACGACAAGAAGATGAGATGAGGAAATTCAAGTGATTTTCATGTCACAAGTTCGAGAATTATGTAGGGAAATGTACGTACAGGAAGAAGGGTGGGAATGAAACACAACTAGAGGCAATTGTGTCGGTAAAGACTCAATTGGATGAGTTTTGCAAAAAAATTGAATAGAGGGAGTTCTTACTTGTTTCCCAGACTTCCTTCAGAACCATAACAATTGGTGTATGGCTAATATATAGTGGAGCCACATGTAATATGACAGGAGCATGAGAGGTGCTCGACAGCTTCACATAGACTGACTCAAATAGGCATGTGGAACTTGGTATGGGGACCAAGCATGTAGTAAAGGGATCTGGAATAGTGACATTCTAGGTGGAATCAAGAGGCACATTGAGAGTGACAGGTGAGCTATGGGTTCGAGAACTCAAGAGGAGTGTGCTCTCAGTCTTAGTGATTGAGAAGAAGGAATTTGACATAGCGTTCTAAGATGGAAAGGTGTTGATAAATCCCAGAGGATAAATCTCAGACACATCGGTTGTTCTTGGAGTTAGAGAGATAAAATTGTATAGGCTAAAGGGTCATCCTATTCAAGCAGTGGAAAGAAGCATAGTGACAGAGAGAAAGGAGCAGGTAGCTCTGAAGGTTGAGCAAATCATAGGGAGAAAGCCTTCAAATTTAGGTGGGAAGGAGAAACCTTCCAAGTATGTAAAGGAGTCATGGTATGAGATAGCCATGCAGGAATCTTAGGAGCAGGAGGCCTCTAGGATAATGATCAAAGTGAGTTATTTGAAGACAATTCAGAGCGACATGGAAGAGATAACTTAAGTGTCAAAGGGAGCAACAAATCAGGTGGATTGGAGAGCATGCATGGTAGCAGATCTAGTAGCGAAGATAGATCCAACTCAAGGTGGGAGAAGTACCTTCCTCGCTAAGTGGGAGTGTTGATGTTAGTGGTATCTTCAGACATATACTTCCATATTGGCATGTGTATAGCATGTGGAAGTCGTTGAAATATTGTTATCCTTGAGTTTATTTTAGTTAAAGGAATTAATTAAAGTAAAAGTGTTTTTATTAGTTAATTGGGTTATTTAAGGAAAGTGCTAAAATTAATTAGCATGTTTGAGTCATCAAATAAACATGCAGTCGAAGAATAAACTAGGAAACCAAAAATCTCATACACAAGACAACAATATTTTTAGGTATAAACCCCAGCAAAACCACCAGAGGGAAAACCATTCCTAAGATATTTTTATTATGGTCAAATCGAGGCTCCCATAACAAGGAAAATGGCCAACTAACAAACCTAATAATAACCCAATTAATTAATTAGGTTTGTTATGGGAGCCATTTGACCATAATAAAAACATCTTAGGAATGGTTTTCCCTCTGGGGGTGTTATCACTGAAATTTCATCCGCAAATGGTTACAAGAAATCAGCATCGCCAAACAGTTATGAGGTCACCCATGGACCAAAATTACCACCAAATCATTTCCAAAGGGTCAAAAACTATACAACCAGTGACAAAATTAAAGTGCGCTATGACTACAGAGGGTGCACATGCACATGCACAAGATAGAAACGCAGGAAAAGCACACATGCGCCTGATGCCCGACTGTGGTCAATAAAAGTCACACACAACTAAGAATGGAGCATTTATGAGAGTGGTCGTCCTCCCACCCACTTCTGGTTCAACTTCCAAGTTGATTTGACACTCAAATCTGGACTGGATCCAACTGGGTGGCTGGTCAAAGACCTAAAAATTCCCTAATTAGACTCTTTCCACACTACAAGCTAGTTGCACAATACCTCAAAGAGGTGCTATAAAAAGGCCATGGGTGCACTTCATTTTTTAAGGAGTTCAATAGCAAAGTTATGCTGCTATTATTCTCTTGAGGAATCCTCTATTCTCATCAAGAGTATACTAGCACCATTACATTGGGCAATCCATCTCACCCCTTGAGTGGATTAGCAAAGAATTCTTTCACCATTTTCATTCAAAGTTGTAATAAGAGCTTATTTGTGGGGGTCCAATAGCCCTCCCTTGGAGGAAGAAGGGACTCATAGTCCTCTTTCTTCTTGGTGTTTTCTTTCACTAATATAAAACTTACCATTGGTGACATGGGTCTTATTGTTTCTTTTGTCCTTATGTCCCTATGCTCATTATTTTAGTTGTTATTTTATTTCTTAGTTTAATTATTAGTTGTTCTTTTATATTTCTTTCTCTAACACTTTTTCTTATAGCTATCCTACTTAGCAAACCCAACTAAGCTTGCAAGCACCTCTATTTTTCTCATCTAGGTGGCAAAAGAGGTGCAACAGATTTGCGACTCCACTAGGGAAAGGTATCAATTTCCTACCCCATTTGGGTTTTTATAGCTCTTCTTTTGGTTTATTTAACCTGCAGGTGCACTAACTGGCCCAAGCCGACTCGTAAAACATCCAATTCCAAGTTGAATTGGGAGAATTCCATCCGGAATTTTCTTTCACAGCTGTGTGTTAGTTGTGCATGGGTTTTTTGGCCCACAGCCGTGCATCGTGTGCACATGCGCCTAAACCACAGTTCTGTTTTGCGCACCTACACCAATAAACTTGTTTTAGTCTACGCACAAGTGCTCATTGCGCCTCTGTCTACTCTGGGACCCGCGCACCTGTGCAAAAAATACACATTGTAAGGTTTTTTGTGATTTGGGGAAGGTCCCTAGCCTTCTTAAAAGTGATTTCATGCATCTTGCAATCTACACCACACCCAGTTCCCTCTTCATATAAAGGGCTTAGTCAAAACACAGAGGCACTTAGGGGGTTTAAAATCATTATTTCCTCTTTTTCTTTCATTTTCGCCACATGGATGGCTTGCATTGACTAAAAGTATAAATTGGAATCATTTCTAATCACATAAAACATGCATTGGGACTAGAAGTTGGATAACAATCGCTTAGTATGCTCTTCTCTCGTGCTTCCAAGCGACCTTGAGAATCATACAAAGATTGTAGGACAATTTCATCTCCCTTAAAAAGATTAAAACCTTTAGGAGAGGACAACAACCCCTCTTGGGACTCCTNTAATCACATAAAACATGCATTGGGACTAGAAGTTGGATAACAATCGCTTAGTATGCTCTTCTCTCATGCTTCCAAGCGACCTTGAGAATCATACAAAGATTGTAGGACAATTTCATCTCCCTTAAAAAGATTAAAACCTTTAGGAGAGGACAACAACCCCTCTTGGGACTCCTCTTAGTTTATTTTTCAAACACATCTTAAGATTGTAACAGGCCCATACATGCCCATATGCTACAAAGATAGGATAGTGTTGAAATTTACTTTCTTAGATTAAATCACTAGGGAAGCTTAAAGGTTTTGTAATGGGCCCATACATGCCCACACGATCACAATCTACGATAGTTTCAAATATTTTCTTAGATTAAATCACAATAGGGAGTTAAAGGAATAGTAAAGGACCCACATGTCCACATGCTAGTTTCCTAGGGACTTTTGAATTACGTAAGGTTGTACCAAAGACATTTAGTTAATTAGGTAAGCAACACTTGTAAGGACCAAGCGAAGTCCACATGCAGCAAGGTGACACCTAATTCATTAAAACATTAGCACACTTTCACTCATTCACACACAAAAGTCACTTATCACTCACATAGTTTTTCTCTCGAAATGTGGAGGTCAAAGTAAGTTTCCTCCAAAGGGATTCCGAAACACCCCACCCTTTTCTTGACAAAACTATCCACTCCCCTTTAATTTCAACGAGGTTGGTTCACATCCCCAACCTCTCAAACAACCACATCTAAATTTTTTCTAAAAAACTCACTAAGTTTTCCACCAGAGGAGGTGCCAAAAGAAATTTTTTAGTCTAGGTAGGATTTCAGGGATAGGCATCCAAATAACTCCCCATTATCTGGTTCTCACATTGTCCCAATAGAAGTTGTCAAATAGGGAACTGAAATTCCTCCAAGTCAAGTGTTCCTATCACCATAAGGCAGGGAGATACCCATGAAGGGTTGAAGGCCGATATCCGGTTGTTCTGTGCGTCCCCCCTTGAGGCACCCACCTCTTGGACGGGATCTAGACCGTGACCCATTTCTTAGGCCGAAAATCTAAATGCCACACTTTGACAGAGGTACCTAGTGACCAAATTTTAGGACATCTACCCAGGTGGCAATTGTGGGTTGAAATTGCACCTTGATCAGATTTTGTGTGGCTATTGGAAAATATCGCCAGCTCTTTCGGGATGTGCCCCCCTTTACCCCTCATTATAACTGATTATTTCATCCTTCACTAGTTTCTCTTCCGGTGACTTCAGACCCCACTGTTGAGTACTATTGGAAGGTCCAGTGCTATTTGAGAAGAAGGACGCTATGTCTTTTAGGACATGAGCATTTGTTTTCTTTGATTCCCCACATGGACAAAACCCACTTATCCACATATATGCTTATTTTTCAAAACACTTTATGTATGATGCACTTCTGATTACATTTTGATTTAGATATATATATTGTGTAAAGTTCAAAATTTGCAACAAAGGCTCTTGTTTATTTTCTCTCATCACAATTTGCACACATCCACTCAGCTAGTCGGACATCATATGGGACCCTCAGAACCCCCGTCGTTCCAGCCGCTTGCTAAACCTCCCTCCTATTTCAAAGGGAGTTCCTAGTCTTTCCAACTCATCAACACCACCTTTACACACTCTTGTGAGTTCCACTGTTTTAGGATCATCTTTGCTTGGTTCCACATTACTTGGGTTTACTTCCCGAGTCCTTTTGTCCACTCTCTTTCCTTTACACGAAAGAGGGGGGGCAACTTCCTCTCAAGGAGGAAGTACCAACCCACCTAGCCCCCCTCAAGGGTCAGGTTCACAGAACACCCACACCATGGTTGGAGATAATCCTCCTCCCCCACTACATATGCCATATTTGGCCTCTCTTAACATACTAGATCTAAGAAAACTCACAAATGATCCTATATTGCATTGCCCCACATGGTCTGCAACGCCTACCAAACTACCTTCAGACATCCCCAAATTTGAAGGAAAGACAGGAGATGACCCTGCCAACCATGTCATGACTTTCCACCTATGGTGCT
>JASDQU010735312.1:90289-176729 GCA_032191745.1 Picea mariana
ATACCCTGTTGCTATTCCTCCACCCATCATTGGGACACCGTCGGCACCCCCAATACACCCACCTATCCAAATAGGTTCTAGTACCCCCTCTACCTCAGCTTATACTTTAAGTACTAGAGAATGCGCCACGCCTTCCTATGCACCTTACGAATCACAACTCCCGCAGAATCCATACTTTCCATTCCTTGGTCCTCCACAGCCCATGGTACCCCCACATCCTCACACTGGGGTGAATTTTGTTCAACCCTCTCCCGTTCAGCAATATCAAAATTTTGAATAGCTGAATACGAAAAATCTGACCCATCTGTCAAATAATGCCAAAAAGAAAGGAAGAAACGAAAACAATAACAACCCAGGTCAAGGCGGGAATCAACCCCAACAAAACCAACCTACTGGGGGCAACCAAAACCAAGGGAATCAGAACCCCCAGGGAGGCAACAACAACAGGCATCAAGGGTGAAATAAAAATACTATTAAAACCACCTTCCCTTGTGCCCTTTGTGTTGAGTTCGGTCATTACACTCATCATTGTCCCCAAATTGCTGATTTTAAATGGATGAAAGACTCATGCAGTTTACCACACCCTCTAGAATCGCCTGCCCCTAAGCAGGCCCCACAACAATACGTGCAAAAACCACCCCTAGTCGTGCTACAAAATCCCATTCTGCACCAAGGTGTGATAAACACCCAACAGGACACACAACCTACACCACCACAGTTGGGATAGTACCTTAATCCAAACAATCCCGCAAATCATACTATTCTCCTCACTAGTGAGGAAGAAATCCTTCTGCAAACATGTAATCGTCAATACCGTGCACCCGCTGAGTCTCCTCCCATTCCCCTAGAAACAAACCCAACACCAATGGGACCCCCATTGGTACTCCCTCGCCCTACTGTCAAAACACCTCTCTGCATCCCTCACATCCCATTGAGCAGAAATGTCCACAACCCCCAGGCTAGGGCAGCTCATAATTACAGTTTGGTTGACGACTTAGCACAATCCCCGACTACCATGTTAGTCTTAGAAGTCCTTCAAACTTGTCCCACTCAGTAGAAATCATTACTTTCCACCTTGGGTGCAGTCAACCCCATAGATACCCAACTCATCACATTTGATCTCGACAGTGGAGAACCTCGCCTTCTCACTCTGATCACTTTTCAAATCCCAGTAAAAATTCAGAACATTACAGTTCATCGGTACATCATCGATGAAGGTGCATCCACATGCATTATGTCCAAATTTGTATGGAAGAAACTTGGTTCCCCTGAACTCATCCCATCTACCATTACCTTAAGAGCTTATGACGGACGACCATCGTCTCCTGAAGGGCTCTTCCAAAATGTCCTCGTAGAACTCGGGGACAAAACCATTCTCATCGACATTGAAGTTATCGACGCCCCACTGGATTATAATATCCTATTCGGTCATAGCTACATGTACGTTATGAAGGCAGTTGCCTCTTCCATCTTTCAAATGATGATATTCCCACATAACGGGAAGATCATTACCATTCACCAAGTCTCAAATTATGAGCCTAACCCTTCTGCCAACATCGATAACATTATCCCTCTCATACACATGAGTCACGATGCATACCCACTCATCAAAATGGGTCCCAGAATTTTCAAAGACCCATCATTGTTAGGAACTTACCATGGTGCACCACCGCTCCTTCATCCTTCCAATCAAGTATGCATCGTATCATCCAACATAACTGACATAGAGGATACCCTTCCTCCTAGGGAGGCTTCTATCATATCTAACATCCCACTCGTCGCAGAGCTCCCCCCTCATGAGCCTCCTGCGAACTCGTCGACTCCACCAGTCCACGATTTCACCTCTCCCCAAGGCCATATCCCAGTTTGGGAGACAGTTCCCCAAGCCATTACTCAAATCCCCTTCTTCTACCCTCCACCTGACATACAAGATTTCCAAGTAGCTACAACGCTTACCCTCCCTAATATGGTGTTAGCAATTCCAATTTGGTATTTAAATCCCCCAGAGATGGTCCCTCAACCATCCCTTCCCCCCCAAATGGAAGGAATACCAATGACGATTCCCATACTCACTCCCACCATACCCACTACACCCCCACTCACTACCCTCCCTACCACAGCTGGGGGCAGGTGAAAGAAGAAGGAGCCCACAGCTCCACTTCCCCCACGCATCCAAACCCCCTTGCGTGCTATGTGAGAAAGATGGACACCAAACCAACAACTGCCCATCTCTACCCGAGTTACGAAACCTTATTCCACTCAATCAAACACCATCAACGCTCACCACTATAGCAAGTACTGCCGCTACCGCCCCTCACTCAAGTAGTAAAGGGTTGTGAACCAAATTTGCTTGCACTATATGTTCAGAATATGGCCATTATACACACCATTGCCCAGCACTGTCGCGCTTCTGGTAGACATTAGCCGTAGTATGCCAAATATTCCAGAACAAACCCAACCTAGCTACATCATCCCTACCAAAAATCACTGACATCCATTATGTCACAACTTCAGTCAATGAATGTATGAGATGCCATTGCTCTCTATGTGAATCCTTAGATCATTTTACATATCAATGTCCTATGATCATTGAATACAGGCAACGCCAATTGACCCTGATTCAAACCCCTACAGAATCGATGGTTGACCTTACCTCGTCACTAGAGATTCTTCATATCATTCCTTCTGAACCCGAGGCACTCCCGACGCCTCCATGGTTCTTAGATGACTTATTCGAGGATTCACCCCCTAACCCCCCCAATTCTCCCATTCATTTCCCTATGGAAATTTTACATCCAACTACTACTAGTACTCCTCAGTACTTCAATGTTTGGTTTATGTCGAGTGAACCATCGAAATCTCATTGCATCATTCCCCCTGCTTCGTCATCACCAGGGGAGAGCCACACGGTGACAGTCACCAATATCACTCTTTACGACCCCTTGTATTTTCTCCAATTCCACTGTGACGAGGACATACTTGAAGAGTTAAACACTCTTGACTACCCATGGGATGCGCTATATCACAGAGCGCTCTTCTTTCCACAGGAAGCCTCCACGCCTCCTAACCAACACACCATATACGCAGTCGAAACCAAGGATTTTATCCCATCAGGCCGGCATATCGACTGGTTCAAAAACCCCATTCCTACCCTTGATTCTTTTGAAGAAGGCAACATGGCTAACATTGCCCCGACCATCAAAATCGATATTTCCATAAAAAATGGAGTCATCGAGGAAATCACCATTGGCACCGCTTGCACTCCTCAAGAAATCATCACCTATAAATCTCTCTTCCAATAATATTGGGATATTTTTCCTTGGTCGTATCTAGAAATGCCTGGCCTTGATCATTCTATCATCGAACATCGCATCAACACCTGGCCTGACATTACACCAATTCATCAAAAACAGCGACTTCTACACCCATCCAAAGCAACATCCATCAAAGCCGAGATTGCCAAATTACGCGTGGCTGGGTTCATCTACCCCATTTCCTATACATCATGGGTTTCCAACCCTGTACCCGTTAACAAAAAATAGGGCACTATCCGCGTCTGCACGGAATTTCGCAATCTCAATCATGCATGTCCCAAAGACAACTTTCCAATGCCTTTCATCAATCAAATCATCAACAACTATGCAGGCCACGAGGCTCTATTCTTCATGGACGGTTTCTCTGGTTATAATGAAATCCAAATTCACCTAGCCGATCAATACAAAACCTCATTCACTACCCCTTGGGGTATGTTTGCATATCGTGTCATGCCTTTTGGCTTAAAGAATGCTGGCACAACTTTCCAAAGGGCTATGACATACATTTTTCGCGATCTAGATCATATCATCCTTGCATACTTGGACGACCTCACAGCTCGATCCAAGAAATGCACCCAACATCTTGATGATTTATGGATCATCTTTCAACGATGTCATCAGTACAACATCCGCTTGAACCCCCTCAAGTGCGTGTTCTGCGTCACTATAGGGAGCCTCCTTAGATTCACCATTTCCCAAAGAGGTATTACTGTGGAAGCCTTCAAAGTACAAGCCATCACAGAAATTCCACCACCACGGAATTTACGTCAACTCCAGAGCCTACAAGGAAAAGCTAACTTTCTACGGTAATTTTTCCCAGACTACGCCACTCGAGCACGTGGTTTCCTTCACTTATTACGCCATGACATCCCATTTCACTGGGATGAACATGCCGAAAAATCATTTGACGATCTTAAAATGGTGCTTTCTAATGCCCCTTTAATTAGTTCACCCGACTATAATCGCAACTATATCCTCTACATATCAGCATCAGCTGTCTCAGTAGCAGGAGTTCTTGTTCAAATCGACGATGACGATCATGAGCATGTCATTTACTACGCTAGTAAAAACCTCTCAGGGCCACCCTTTAAGTATAAACATGAAGAGAGACTAGCCCTTGCAGTCGTCCTCATAGTCCAAAAACTGCACCATTACATTCTGCTTCACACAACTAAGGTCGTAGTAGATTCCAACCCTATGCAATACTTGCTCAGTCGTCGGCCAATTAATGGAAAATTTGCTCGATGGATCGTTATCCTTCAAGAGTACGATCTTGAATTTTCAACACCCAAGAGCAAGAAATCTCTCGTACTCGTTGAACTTGTCACGGCCTTTCCCTCTGATACTACCAGTGCCCCCATCAATACCAACTTCCCTGATGAACATCTCTTTTACATCACCTCGGATGATCCTTGGTACAACGACCTCCTCGTCTACCTCCAAACCCAAAAGTTTGGTAACCACCTCTCACGAGATGATCGTCATCGTATTCGCCACCAGGCCCCCCACTATCTCCTCATCGGAGATATCTTATATCAGCAAGGGATCGACACCATACTTCATCGATGCTTAACTATCGACGAGGCCAATAGAGTCTTGAACGACTGCCATAGCGACACATGTGGGGGCCATCTTTTGGGAATGTCCACGGCTCAGAAAATCATCCGAGCAGGTTATTTTTGGTACATTGTTTCATGATTTCATTCATTTCGTGAAGCGATGCAAGAAATGTTAGCTTTACACCAACAAAGCACGAGCACCACCTGCTCTTCTTCACCCAATCATTACTGTCGGCCCCTTTTGTAAATGGGGCATCGACTTCATGACTTGTAATCCCCCATCCAGCAATGGCCACAAATACATTGTTGTTGCAGTCGATTAATTCACAAAATGGGCTGAAGCTATGCCCACCTTCAACAACACCGCTGACACTGCAGTGCATTTTTTCTTTAACCACATCATATCCCACTTTGGAGTACCACTCCAACTCGTCTCCGATCATGGGAAACATTTCAAGAATGAGATTTTCGTCAAACTCTCATCTCGGTTAGGATTCTCCCATGAGTTTGCCTCACCATATTACCCCCAGTCTAACGGACAGTTTGAAGCAGTTAACAAGGTCCTCAGGACCATGTTACAGCGCATGGTTAATAAACATAAGACCAATTGGCATCATATGTTATTTTCCACGCTATGGGATTACAGTACGGCCGTGAAAATGGTCACTGGTTTCACACCATTTCATCTAGTCCATGAGGTTGAGGCCACTCTTCCCATCGAGTGCGAAATTCCCACCTTATGCACCGCAATTGAGCTATTACCTGACACTGCTCCAATGGAGCAGCGCTTGCTGAACTTAGAGTCCTTGGATGAAGATCGCCGATCTTCATTACAGAACAATGAGGCAGCCAAAAAACGGTCAAAGGCCACCTTTGATCGCCATGTCAACCTTCGCTCATTTCACGAAGGTGACCTCGTCCTTGCTTACGATATCGCTCACGATAACCTTGGTCATGGAAAATTTGAGTCACTATGGCATGGCCCCTACATTAGCCAACATTGCCTCACCAAAGGTGCATACATCCTAGCTTCCCCCGAAGGCCTCTCTCTCAAAGAACCCATCAACGGGTTATACTTAAAGAAATTTTATGCCTAAGCATAGCCATTCTATATTAGGTTATTTCTTTTATAATGTTTTTAATCTTTTTTCCATCCCTCACGTCTAAACTATCATTTGTTCCATTACAGATGCTTTCTCCACCGGCCTACCACATCGGCTACGCCGACGACGCCATCCGTTGGACAAAAAATCTCGCTTCGACAACTTGGGCCCTCTATACCCCCTCACATGAAATGATCCACTCTAGTGGAATATGTTTGGGTTCAACAACCAACAACCAAGCCGAATACACTACCATCATTGGCCTCCTCGCCGATGCCCAACATCATCATATTCATCACCTTAGCGTCTTTCTCGACTCTCAACTAGTCGTCCTCCAGCTCAATAATGTGTACCACGTCCGTGATCCTTGCCTCTTTTGCAAATACCTGCAAGTTAAACTTTTATCTCGACATTTTGATTTCATTACATTTACACATATTCCAAGACAATTGAATCAAATTACAAATAACTTAGCTAACATTGTGTTAGATTGTCATATATCACATCAAGATACCTCTACACATTCATAAAACTATCAAAACCTGTCACAACATATATAGATTAGACATCATCAACACATTAACAAAACACATGTAAACATCACATAGATCCCAAAATGTATACTCATATATATATATAAATCGGTCCACAGTGCCATCAAAATGTTTACATACAAATATACAAACGTCTGCAGGCCAGTGAAGCACCTCGGTACAAAATCGGTGCCACTACACCGAAATGGGCTCACTAGCCTATATCCAAAATAAAAAAATACATAGAGTGACACTCAAGGTGCCTCTAGAGCACCACCTCCTACCCCTCCCTCAAGCGGTGGTCCCCCACCCACTACTAGTCCCTCCGGACCAGGAGGTAACCGTACGGTCATAACATCACCTGCTACTGCTTCTCGCCGCACCATAGCCCGCCATGGTGGCAGCACTCCCACACACTGTTCAAGGATGCCCTCATCTTGGATGCACGACCACAGACCCTCAGGCATGCCTTGTAGCACTGCCTCCAAGTGGCGACGAATATCCTAAAAATCTCCCCCGTCGTCCGTCAAAGGAGCATGTGATGGCCCAACACCTGGGTCATCAAAATGACGTCTCCTCACTGCTCTCTCATCCTCAGCTGGTCTCGCCTTGGTGTCCTTACACCGAAATCTCTCTCCCACCCATGGCCCTCCCCGCGGTGGTCACCCTGGCTCCTGTCAAGCTGGCACTCTCAGCAGCTCAACCTCATGCCCGCGAGGTCCCACATCTGCACATACAAAAAACTAAACGATAGTATCAACATCTATACAAAATACACATGTCATGCTATCTCAAAAATCAATATATAAAACAAATAAACATACCTTGGTGATCAAACACCTCCCCTGGAGGTAACACCATGTCCGAATCACCCCGAAAGTCAACACCAATGTAAGGATACTACAGTATAACCTGCGGCATCTGCCGCCACACCTGTGTCACCTCAACTGTGAAAAAATGGCCGCCCTCACCCCCACCATGGCGAACCAATATTGTCAACCACCACCTCAATCGCATCTCTCGCGCACCAGGAGCGCCCAATAAAATCCTAGGGTGCAACATAGGCACCCTCTCCAAAAACCAGGCCACCAAGATAGACCCAAAGGCAAAGTCCCCAGTGTTGGTAGACCAACATATGTCCAGCTGCCCTACCATCCTGGCATGCAACGTAAGCACCCAGGCAAAGTGCTCCCCGGCTAGTTCCCTCCCCATAACACTCAGCTAACCACCATTGATCCACTGAGTCACGAGGGACCCATACACCCTCACAATCATCGCTTCTACACATCGATGTGCTAGAGCATCCATCGCCCCGATGCTCACGATGGAGCCCAACCTGTAGTTCTCCCTCGAGCAGTACCTCTGACCCAATGTTGCTAACGACACATCTGTCGGTAGGGGCGTTCCCCAAAAAGGGAGCCCAGTCAAAAAGTATATGTTCTCCACTGTAGTGAAGGTGATCTGCTCTCCCCACACCATAAAGCAATGCAGGTCCGAACTCCACATCCAGATCAGAGATACTCCTGTTCCCATATTAGCAGGCACTTGAAGAACTTTAGCAGCCCATAGGCTGCCAAAGTGGCATGAACCCCCAGCTCCTCAATAGCCACAGCATCCCTCAGTTGTGACGAGTCCTACTCTTGCCAATGGACCGACATCGTGCAAATGATCGCCTGCAACCACATAATACAGTCTTAGGTCAGCCATATTGACCATAAAACACATTAAAAAAGATAAGTTTTGCACCTGTCAGCCTTGCCCCCAAGGCACGGTTGTTTAACCCACATGCATGCACACATGCACGCCTGTTCACCCCACAGGCATGCACATATGCACGCCTGTCCATTCCACAGGCGCTCATACATACATGCCTGTCCATATCACAAGCACACATACATGCATGCCTGCCCACCCTACAGGGGCGCCCCCATGCGCCCCTGTCACGAACACAGGCACGCATCAAAGCACACTTGTCTACTACATAGTCGCACACCCATGCGCAACTGTGTAGCAAAAAGGCACGCATATCATGCATGCCTTTGTCCCCCCTACAAGTGCACCCATGCGTAGCTATCCAAATAATAGGTGCGCACTCGTGCACACATATTTCCGGATCGCTCGCACACTTGGGGGCCCACATCCATAAAATCCCTTGTACGGCCCTCCGTACAGACCCTGCCCATAAATGGAAAACCTACTTCTATGCAGGATGATAAGACTACTAACTTGAAGCTTCCNGCAACTGTGTAGCAAAAAGGCACGCATATCATGCATGCCTTTGTCCCCCCTACAAGTGCACCCATGCGTAGCTATCCAAATAACAGGTGCGCACTCGTGCACACATATTTCCGGATCGCTCGCACACTTGGGGGCCCACATCCATAAAATCCCTTGTACGGCCCTCCGTACAGACCCTGCCCATAAATGGAAAACCTACTTCTATGCAGGATGATAAGACTACTAACTTGAAGCTTCCTGGTCCTAAATCGGCTGCGTCATTCTCCTGGAATCTCCAAATCTCCCCTGAATACCTCTCGTCCAGTCACTCTGGCAGCAAGTACAAATGAGGTGGAAATGTGGGCCCTACAGCTATATATAGGCCTTTTCATCAAACTTCTAATCAGCATTCCGGGAGCTCCAGGTGTCCATTCTTCAATCCATCTTCAACCAAGGGATCAACATCTTGTCATCTACATCAAGACAATCCCCAAGCCACTTTTTATCCTTAGCCCCCAGGGTGCCATTTCTTCATACCCCGTCCAGGTACACATGCTCATGTTTAAAATTATCAAATAAATGCTCATCTGTTCGATTCTCTTCAGATATTGTTCACGTCGGGTATTTGGTTTTCATGTGTGCAGATACTTGGTCATCATACATCAATGCAACCCCTTCAGGTATATAATCAAAACTGGCATGTAATCATTCCCTTTGAATCTCAATTGCATCTCCAGTCACACCCTCTGACATTTGCCTCTAGGATCCCCATCTCCGGCTCTACAGTATCAACACCTCCATCGCATCTTAGGTACTGTCACCCGGTAGCACTCTCCCCCACATGAATTGTCCCATTCATAGCACCCTTTTGCACTTTGACACTCATGCTATTTTTTCAACCCTTTAGAGATGGGATTCTCAATAGTCTTACATCATGTCGCACATCAACCACATACTCCTTCTCCTCATTTTGCTAGCTTTCCCACTGGACTCCCAGATTATCTCTTCAAGGTCCTATTTTGACTGCACCTCCGTAGTATCATGAACCCTCCATTTCATTCACAATCAGTTTGCCCCTCTACAAATTTCCCTTCATTCCACCTACCTCATACAGAAACCCACCCATGGGGCCCCCACCCTCCACTAGTTCTCCAAGCAAATTGTGCTCTAACCAGCCCAACCATATTACATTGGGGCACCCATTTCTGTATTTGTACACTCATCCCAAATTATTCTTTATTTATTTGGTACATTGTAAACAACCTTTGTTTCCAGCATTTACATCTCCTTTTGTCGTCACCTTTGACGACCTTATTCCCTTTTTTGGCAAACGCAACCCATGTCGCCCTTGGTTGGGGCACTCCTTATCATCTACCCTGTTGACATTGTCCATATACTCTGAGTATCCCACAAGCCACTTACCTCTACCCTCTGAGTTTGTTCACTTTGTCCCGCCTCTGACACAACTTATCCCATGTCTTGTTGTCCCCCTAACACTCGACCTAGTTGAACGGTTGCGGCCACTTATACCTCACATATACCCCCAACCAAGGGCAGTCTTGAGTCTTCCTACATCTCGACTTCATCCACGTACCTCCTCCAGTTCCTAACCTCACCTAGTAGATTTCACGAAACCCTTTGCTTCTTGGAGTCGCGTCCCCCTTTTTGTCGACATCAGCACAGTTTCCAAAAGGGCGACAGTATCTTGACTCTCATTACCTTTCTAATGAGAGGTCTCGGATGGCACAGGGAGAACCACAATTTCTCCCTGCTGTCGTTGACCCCTGTAACATTCGACTTCAACACTTTCTCATGTTATGGTGGGTCTTACTTTGTGACTATTGCAGTTATTTCTTATATTTGCCGAAGACCTCTGAACTTGGCTGGGCTATCAATGCCTACAAAATCCATGATATTTCTTACAGATGTCACTACCTACTGTTCAGAGTATGTTCCTCTGCAGAATTGTCTTCTACCTTTATCATGGCCACCCCCGAGGGTGTTGCAATTGTCTACATCAACACACCATTCCTTTTTTAATTACATGACATGAGCATGGGGCATGCCCGCCTCGTTTGTACATAGTTTATTTTTACACACCTTATGGAAGGTTGGGTTCTACAGGTCCCCTTCTCCCTCCAAAGGTTAACTCTTGACAATCCCACTATCGCTCTCTCTTACAACAACACTCTCAGTAGAAGAAACATTGATGAATTTCGGCTATATGTATGCTCCTAACCTCATCCATTAGGGGGCATCTGTTATCACTGAAATTTCATCCACAAATGGTTACAAGAATTCAGCATCGCCAAACAGTTATGAGGTCACCCATGGACCAAAATTACGACAAAATCATTGCCAAAGGGTCAAAAACTATACAACCAGTGACAAAATTAAAGTGTGTTATGACTACACAGGGCGCATGTGCACATGCGCAAGACATAAATTTAGGAAAAGCGCACATGCGCCCGATGCACGACTGTGGTCGCTAAAATCCACGCACATCTAAGAAAGGCGCATTTATGAGAGTGGTCGGCCTCCCACCCACTTCTGGTCCAGCTTCCAAGTTGATTTGACACTCAAATATGGACTGGATCCGACTGGGTGGTTGGTCAAAGACCTAAAAATGCCCTAATTAGCCTCTTTCCACACTACAAGCTAGTTGCACAATACCTCAAAGAGTTGTTATAAAAAGGCCATGGGTGCACTTCATTTTTTAAGGAATTCAATAGCAAAGTTATGCTTCTGTTATTCTCTTGAGGAATCCTCTATTCTCATCAAGAGTATACTAGCACCATTACATTGGGCAATCCATCTCACCCCTTGAGTGGATTAGCAAAGAATTCTTTCACCATTTTCATTCAAAGTTGTAAGAAGAGCTTATTTGTGGGGGTCCAAGAGCCCTCCCTTGGAGGAATAAGGTTCTCATAGTCCTCTTTCTTCTTGGTGTTTTCTTTCACTGATATAAACCTTACCATTGGTGACATGGGTCTTATTGTTTCTTTTGTCCTTATGTCCCTATGCTCATTAGTTTAGTTGTTATTTTATTTCTTAGTTTAATTCTTAGTTGTTCTTTTATATTTCTTTCTCTAACCCTTTTCCTTATAGTTGTCCTGCTTAGAAAACCCAACTAAGCTTGCAAGCACCTCTATTTTTCTCATCTAGGTGGAAAAAGAGGCGCAACAGGGGATTTTCCAGGGGTTTATACCTGAAAATGTTGTTGTCTTGTGTCTGAGATTTTTGGTTTCCTAGTTTATTCTTCGACTGCATGTTTATTTGATTACTCAACTATGCTTTTAATATATAAAGTGATTTTATTTGAGCTAACTATCGGGTGTTGGGTTGAAGTGGTAAAATAAACAATGTGATGGGTAGCCCCTGAATCAAGAACCCAAGCATTAGGAGAAGATGAAATAGCAATTAATGCATGACCTTTATCTCTTTCCAATGATTTCTTGTCAGATGGCTTCTTCCTTGCATTGTCCAGAATACAATCCTCGAGGTGATGTTGATCAAGTGATTGTGCCATGAGATCTATGGCATTTTTCATGCAAGAACGCTCAAAATATAACCCCCTTTTACAATAGGAACTCTTGGTCTTGTCCTTCTTTCTCTTTGATTCCTTGGAACTTGAACTCTCATATGTGGAATTTCGTTTACCTTCCTTATTGTTCTCTTGGTCCTTCTTACCCTTTCTATCCTACGTATTCTTCTTTGAACTTCCTTGAGCTGTAAGTGCTTGGGGCTTGTAACTCTTGAGTGCCTCTATCTGGATGAGATTTCTCTACTCATGAACAAGTGACTCCATGAAATCATCTAGGGATGGAATATTCCATGTAGACCCCATAGCTAACATGGTAGTATGAAAAGGAGAAGTGTAGACATAATACTCTATTCCTAGTTTGGTTAGAATTGAAAATATTAATTGTTAATCTTTCTTATCAATTCCACAAGCCCTAACATGAGAAAGAAAAGTTTTGAACTTACAAAAATAGTCTTGTAGGGTCTTGAAATCTCTTGGATTCAATGCATGTATATCATTCTCTAATTAATGACCTCTTAGGTTGTCTTGCTTTCCTAGAAAATCCTTCAACTTTGTCCAAACATCATTAGGAGTCTTGTAAGTATCAACATGGAAGAGAAGATATTAAGAGATACTCAAGCAAAATATCATGTAGGCTTCATCCATTATGTTTAAGTATTTTTATTTCTCTATGGATGAAGTAGGCTCGACCTCAGTTCCCATGGTGACCCTATACAAACCTTTGTTGCGAACTAGAATCTCTATCTTTGGATTCCACTCAAAGTAGTTGAAGGGTGTCAAGATCACTAAAGAAGATGGTTGATCCATATTTCTCTATGGGTTGTCCAATATGATATATAAGCCTACAATAAAAGTGAATACTCCTTCACAATAATGGCTCTAATACCATGTAGGATTAAACCACACTCCAAGACCTAATTGTGAGTATGAAATACTACACTAGTTAATTGCAAAAGAAAGAGAGGAGAGAGAAAAATAGAATCAATCTTCACACATAAGAGACTAATAAACCAACTCGAATCACATTGTATTAACCCTTGAGCATGAGTACAATATATAGGAATCTCCACCAGAGGAGTAATGTGCACTAGGTTGGGGTTTCCATGTGCACTCTTAAGTAAAAATGAAACCACTCCTACTAGAAAAAAATAAAGTCAAAAGTCCCTAATAATAAGAAAAGGTCACAAATGTAGGTGTGAGCTCAATGATAACTATACATGAAGTCAACATGCATTCCATAATAGAAAAACTCTCTTAGAATAAGACTAGGTTCCAAGAATGGAACTAAAGTCCTAATTGAGAGAATATTTCATAAATATGGAAAGTCACTAAAAATAGGTAAATAAGTGAAATGGGTTAAATCCAAGAATAATATGGGTAATGTGCACTTCCTTAGGAGAATAATATTCTCACTCAAGTGTGCTCTCTAGCCATTAAATAGGAATTATCTCCTAAAGTTAAGGAAAGAGGAATTATCTCCTAAAATTAAGGAATGAAGCTCTCTTCCCCTAAAAAATAGGAATTTGGATAAAGATGGTTTATGAGCCCATGGTTTTGAAAACCCATGGTATTTTCCCATGGTATTACATATAGGAATCCACTTTCCAAAAATATACTTGCTATCAATAGACATGCTATAAATACTAGTCCTCGTAAATAGTAGAAAAAATGGAAAAAAAGAGTATGTCACTAAGTATGTAGTTGAGCATGTACCCCAACAATAATGCCAAAGCCTTCAAGTATGCCAAATTGATCCAATTTTTCCAAAACTATAACATAGAGCTTGGGCACTCTACTACTTAATATCCACAAGTTAATGGTTCATTTGAGACCTCTAATAAGAATCTCATCATTATTATCAAGATAATGTTATCCCAAAATAAAAAGGCATGGGATTCTCACTTGAAGTATGTAGTTTGGGAAGCCAAGGTCATCATAAATAGGTCTATTGGAACTTCTCCTTTTCAACTAGTATATGGATTGGAAGCCATTTTTCCTATTCAAATTAACATTAATGTGTTTAAATTAATACAACATGAGGAGGCTAAATCAGATGATATGTAAAGGAGAATCAATGAGTTGATTGAAGTTCAACAGGTAAGAGAGAAAGTGAAGATAAAGTCTCAGGTTCATCAAGTAAGAATAAAATAAATATTTGAAAAAAGGACCAAAGAAATAAATTTCATGAAAAAAGTTATGGTCCTAAAATGGGATGCCCGGAGGGAATCTAAAGGAAAGCATGGGAAGTTTGGAAATATTTGTCTTGGACCCTTCCAAGTTGTTGAAATTTAGGATAACAACACATGTGAATTGGCTCATATGGATGGAGAATTGTTTGGGGCTCCTGTGAATGGGAGGTTCCTCAAGCAATTCTTGGAATACTAAATATTGCAAAACTTATTACCCTATACATAAATAACTCTTTTTCCATTTCTTTCCATGAATTTGTAATTTTACTTCATTCGCCATTTGTTACCTGAGCAAGTAGGTAGAGTTCTAACGTTGTATGTTGTTGAGAATTTTTGTTTCACATATCATATTAGTTTTCAGGTATGAGGGAGGTGTATCATTTTAAAGAAGATTCCATAACCCAACAGAAGAAGTCACTTGGTCTACAGTTCTTAACATACCACATGGCTATGTTTCCCCATTGGAGCTAATGTTAGTACCATATTTGACCCTGTCACCCATATGAAGGTTTTCCAAGGTTATAAGGCCAATACTGGACAAGATAGAGACAGAAGGAGAGATTTTAGATCCCCTGGACAAAAAGTGATAATATATTTGGAGGAACCCTAAAGAAAATATCAAAAACACCATGCCCTAAGTGACTAAGGAAAATATTTAAGCGCTCAGGCACTTATCGGAAGCTAAAAAAAGGCTTATCGCACCCCGAAAATACCTAAGTTATTTTAGTTGAGGATCTTATCATGACACCAGAGCCCAGGAAGCAAGCGTCAACAAAATTTTGGGGCCCAACCATTAGGCAACTACAAGTGAGGAAAATCTACAGTGGGTGACCAATGTCGCACCATAAAGATGGAAGAGAGATAAGAAGAATAAGGGTGTGATAGTGGTTTGAGGAGACACATGTCTCAAAATGAATGGTGTCACTCGACAAGACCATGGAAAGAAAAAACACTCTTGTTGGGTCGCGACAGTGGTATTACGATTTTACCAAACCACATGTCTTCCCATTATAAAGTGCACGCATGTCTGCTTAGTCATCATAGCATGTCGCCAACTCAACATTCCACCTAAGGTACTCGAAAAGATCAATGAAAACATGGCATAGTAAAAAATCACTCCTCAAAGTCAACCTGAAGCTATCAACTAGACAAAGGGGACCCACCAAATATTTGGAACAGTTCCTTGAGCCCAACGACACGTAATTTTTTCCCTTTCCACATAAGTGCTAGCATGGACCAATAAGAATTTTCCATGTGTCTATGGGACCATGATGACGTCAACATGATTTCACTCAAAATTATGCACCCTCCCCAAGTTTTCAAGGAATCAAGCCAAAGGGAAGGAAAAACATGGCCTTAAAAGGCATGAGGAAGGACATTTAAAATGAGTGTGGGATATAATGAAAACACACTAAACATGTTGATATATATGAAAACATAAAACATGACAATTTTCCTCACATCTTTGTGTCATCGTCAATCAATATAACATTATTTGTAGCCAATAAAGGATTAGGATAATTGGCTCCACACACACACTTGAGAAAACTACACATCTCACAATATCATCATCAGGAGTAGTGAATCATTTCATTCCACTAGCTACCTCAAAGATCACGTGTCGAGACCTTATAAGAGAAATCCTCATGATCGGAAAAAAAATAATCTGTGATTAATTTATCTTCTAAAGGTGAGCCACTTAAATGTCGAGTTTCATAGAAGATGACTGACCTACATCGTCTCTCCCCTTAGGAGATACAGACATATAGAGAGTGTGTTTTGCAACTTGCAAGGAGAGAATGTCCCTCCTTGCTCCTATCTATTCAAATTTGAGAGCAGTGGAACATCTAGTAGTCCAACCTTAGGTGCAATTGCACAATCCGACCAATTCTCTACAGAATCTTGAGGAAGAGGATTAAAAGAGTTTTTCAATGGTGCATTGCATCATGGAGTGGTGGTGCTAGTATTCAAAGGTTGAGCATGTCCAGCGTAGTAGTCATAGGTTCAATTGAGTCACCTATAAGAATCCAGACAGAAGCTCAATTGGACAAAGAGAACACTCCTCATAGCAACATCAACATGATAACTCTAGTGGTAAAAGCAGTTTTTACCTGGTAAAATCAATTAGAAAACCATGGGTGGTATCAAGAAACTAAAAGTTGTATCTAGTTTCAAGAAGCATTATTGGATCAAATGAATGGTTTTCTAAAAAATTAAGACATCTATAAATAAATACAAGGCGCTCATTCTTAGGGTCAACACTTTTGTGAATTTAACATGATTTTAGAACCAAATTTGTTAGATCAAAAACCTCAAGCACAAACAGATTGTAAAAGAAACAGGAACCAAGAGATTCATCCTCTGCATTATGTTTCAGTATGTAACACTTCTTCTTTTTGTGTCTGTGTTCTTGTAAATCTACCCCTCTCATTTGACTTCTTGTATCAGATCCTATTAATAAAATCTCAAGCAACAGGTTATGAAACATATTCAATGTTACTATGTGTTGTATAGTCATGGCATAGAAGTGATTTCCTCTTAACAAATGACTATTTCTTGTCATTTATTTATGCATTTAAATTATATGCAGAGGATGCCTCCATGTATTTGAATGTATGAAAATGTGTAACTATTTGAAGCATTTTTATTGATCTATATACATGTTGGCACAGGGGAAGACCCAAGGTTCACTCCAAGAGTGCACCAACAAGCCCTAGCTACCGGACCTTTCGGCAACACCTGCGAAGCAGATGCAGTCTCACCCGAAGCAGCTCTGAGGGGGTTGTAGGACAGAGATGTCTACAACCAAAGGAATGTCAAGTGGATCAAGTACGACAAAAACTCCATATGCATCAACACTTATCAACCTATATTTATCTTTCACAGTTATAGATCTAATCTAACACAGTAATGCAATCAACCATATAATAGCAACAGAGATCAAAGMATAAATCACACACACAACACAAGGTATATGTGGTTCACCCTCTCTCTAGGGATACGTCCACAAAACTACACTTATAATATATTAATATAAAGCCTACAGTTCTGATCTGCGCTCTTAGTCAGCAGATCTTCTCTCTTCCTCTATTGTCCTACGCACCCAACTGCARGATTTGATCCTYGCACTGAGTTGGAGATCTTACAATACCAGGAAGCTCTCACTCTCAACACTCCCTCTCTCACAGTACAATAATCTCTCAATCAACAATACTCAATATAAATTCCCAACAATAGTACCCCCCCGACCTAGGTCCTCTCGACTTATATTTATACATTATAGTCCCTCACCGATAGCCTTAGGTCGAAACCTAGCTGTCAAAACCCTAGGTGTCTAAAACCCTGGGTCAACTTGACCCACTTTTCCCAGGCTTCACCAGCCTGTCTCTCCTTTCTTTCTGCACAGTGGTAACGGTGGTTTTCCTTGATTTCTGATTTTTCCTTGATCCATCTCCCTTGTTGATCTGTCATCCTTGATCTCCTCATCCAATGACTAGCTTTTTCGCACTTCGCTCTGGCTTTTATGATCTTTTTCTTACTTTGACCCAGTGACAATCACTGTGTCTTCCATGCAATTTGTGTTTGACCTTTTCTTCCTCGATCTTCTCTTGCTTCCATATCCAAGGGTCAACAGGCCCCCAACACTCACCTATGACTCATCCTGAGGCACTTCATATCTGATCTTTCTATTTTACTTTGACTTTGGAATACGCAGTGTAGTCTTTTCTTTCTGCTTTGTGTCACTTCACTTCCCTTGTGTAGATTGTCTTTTTTGTGTCTGGTACCCAGTTTCAACTGCACCTCGTACCTAGACCCTTTTTCTCATGCTTCTATGAAAAGTTGCGAGGTAGTTGGTTGTCATAGTACAACTTCAGCTGACTCTCGTTCACCAATCCTTCCTTCCAATCTCCATTCAATGTCTTCAACTGCGCATATCCTCCTTCTGTAACATAGACGATCTCATATGGTCTTGAGCCAATGCATCCTGAACTTCCCTAGGTTTCTTATGAACTTACTGTCATACACCAGTACTAAGTCACCTTTCTTGAATGTCTTCTTCTTGATGTGCCTGTCATGATATGCCTTCTCTCATTCTTTCTGAACCTGCTGGTGGAATCCTGCAATGAATCAGTCTTCCTCCAATTCAACCAACTATGCTAGCCTCTCCTAGACAACACCAATATCATCCATGTCTGTAAATGTAGCAATTCTTAATCTTGGTACCAAGTATTCCATCGAGACAACAACTTCAAGGCCATAAACCAACTTGAAAGAGGTCTGCATTATTAATTTCTTACAAGTGGTTATATAAGCCCAGAGTATTGTTGGTACTCTTAAATCCCAGTCATCCCTGTTCACACTGCAAAACTTCATCAATGTTGTCTCCAAGTTCTTGTTGAATGCTTCAACCATTCCAATTGCTTGTGGATGGTAACATGTACTCTTCTGATGGTGAAATTCAAATTCTTCATTCAGGGATTCCACTATCTTATTGATGAAATGGGTGCCTTGATCACTCATAAGGGTCTTAGGGCATACAAATATGGTTATTATGTCATCAAAGATAAAGCGCGCAGCTGTAGTTTCACTACAGTCCTTGACTTCTCACTAGGGGAATTGTATACTCACTAGGTGTTATGCCTGTTGTCAGGAACTGGGCGATGTCTACAAAGTGGTCATCAATCTTTCTAATCATGAGTAGTTGTGCATCTAGTAGTGTATCCTCCAAACTGATGGGTTCTTCTCCATGTTCCAACCTTGACAAGTGGTCAGGGCCCTTGTTCATTATTCTTGGATTAACTATGATCTCAAAATCATTTTCCTGAAACAGCAGGACCCATCTACATATCCACCCCCCCAATACTGGTTTATTGACTAGGTATTTCAGCGCGGAGTGATCTGTGAACATTTTAAAGTGTCCTCCCAATATGTAGTGGCAGGATTTTTGTAGTGTATATACCATGGCCAATCCTTCCCTCTCTACGGTGGTGTAGTTAACTTGTACTATGGATAGATTCCTGCTAGCAAAGGCTAACGGATGATCAATGTCTCATGTTTCTGGCTGTGCCAGTAAAAATCCTATTGCAATAGAAGACGCATCGACGTGCACATGAAACTCCTTGCTCCAATATAGAAAAACTAGAATGTGCACAGTGACTATCTTCTATTTCAGTGTGTCGAAGCTCTTATGTCATTTATCTATCCACCCAAATTGGAAGTCCTTCTTCAGAAGCTTCTCCATTGGTGTTGTAATTTGGGCATAGCCTTTAATGAATTTCCTGTAATATCCAGTGTGTCCTAGGGCAGTGTGTAGTTGTTTAATTGAATTCAGAGGTGGAAAATCAATTATAATTGCAACTTTAGATGGATCAACCAGAAATCCCTTCTTGCATACAATATGGCCTAATAATACTCCAAATGGTGAGAAGAAGATGCACTTCTTCAAATTTAAAGCAATTTGACACTGCCTTCATTTATCAAACATTAGCCTTAGACATTCAATATGGTTTTTAAACAAACTAAATACAGTCCAGTCATCAAAATATTCTTCTAAAAATTTATGCAAAAATTCTTTGAACGCTTCAACCACCACCCTAGAAAATATGGTTGGGGCATTCTTCAGTCCAAATGGAATTACTATGTATTGAAAGGATTCCCATTCTGTGGAGAACATGGTCTTATGGCGGTCCTCCTTGGCAATCCAGATCTGGTGGTATCCTGAAAATCCATCTATAAAAGAATATACCTCTTGGCTTCCCACGTTGTCTAATAATTCATCAGTGAATGGTGTAGGGAAAGGGTCATGCAGACAAGCATCGTTCAATTTTATGAGGTCCACACATATTATGATTTCTCCTGTCTTCTTGTCTTGTACCACCATAGGGATGATCCATTCTAACTCTTCGACAGGTTCAATAATCCCTGCTTCCAGCATTCTGTCGAGCTCAGTTTTCACTTTTTCCTTGTATTTCGAATTCAATCTGTAGGGTATTTTCTTGAATGGCTTCACATATGGTTTCAAAGGTATTCTCATCTCTCCCATAGGTCCTTTGATTCCCTTCATATCAGTGAACTTGGTTGGAAACAAGTCCTTTGATATTCGTGCAATAATTTTGTAACCGTGTCAATGGTAGCAGCATCCCAATAATATCCGACATTGGCAAGATTTGGTGTCTCCTATGTTCCAATATTGACCTTTATGATCTTGATTGGTTGTCCAATAAATTTTAGTTCAATTCATGGTCCCTCCAAATCTCTTTTTCTTTCTGTCTCCGTGATGTTGACCTTCTGCAGGTCATCGTCGTCATCGGCATTGATGTTATAGCAAGTTTGCAATTTCTAGAGAGGCACAGTCCATTCATCCTCCTCTTGTTCCATAGGGAGGCTAGATGCCTCTTCGAATAACTTATGCCTCACAATATGTAGTGCTTACTCTACTAAAGGATATTCACTTTCAAATAAAAAGGTGGTAAAAAAAATTTGAATCATACCTTCCCAATTTGTGGTGATGAGGCACAATTCCGCTTGAAGGTACCAGTTGATAGGGGTTGTATCTAGCGTGTTACTGAATTCGTGCACCCATTGTTCTCGAGGAATATCTCTCCAAGCCTCTTCACAGCTTCGCACATGGTCCTTTGGGCAGCCTCGACCAGTACACCTTACTTCGCAGCTTACTGCTTGTGCTGAAAACCATGTTGTCATTAAGGTTCGACATTGTGTCCAGTCTGTGATGTTTTTTTTGTGCATCTCCCACCATCTTGCTGGTATAGCTTTCAGGGCCTCATCCATTGCCAACAATCATTTTTGTGTTGGTAAACTTGTTTCAAAATCTGAAAGGAAGGTTTCTAAGGGGTTCAGGCCATCAAATGTGGGTAGCTTACTCACTGTTATGTCGATCCAGCGAACTTCTCTGGTTAATCTAGCACATCTTCTGGTAGAGATTTCATACATCTGGTTCTGCCAGTTCTCCAGCGCTTCTTTTGATTCTGATGAACACGCATTGTCACTTCACCAACTCAGATTCCCATCAGTTGTAGGATTGATATAATCTTGTTGTCTAGTTTTTAGTTTGTAGATGTTTTCCAATTCGTATGCATAGTCCTCTTCTCTGATGGGCTCTGTGTAATGATGACCCTCATCTGGATCTAAGGGTGCAATGACCCTAAGGCCATCTCTTTCAAATATCATACGTCTTTTTTTCAAATCAACAACAATAGAGTTGTTGAAGGCCCAATCGATTCCAAGCAATGCAGGGTAAAGGCAGCTATCATCAACAATTTCAATTACCTCAAAATTTGCAAAGGTTCTAACTCAGTCGATGTCCACAGGGACATGCTCCAATTGTCCAAATGGGCTGACAGCTTGTTGATTAGCCATGCAAAGTTTGATAGGGGAATAGATAAGCTTGGGTTTTCCCATCAGTTCCCAAGTTTTTTTTTTCGTGACATTGACCTCCGATCCTAAGTCGAGGACCACATAGTCTACACCATATTCTCCTATCTGAGCATTTAGATGTAATTCTTTATTTTTTCTTCTCTTCTTGTCGATTTGGTGTACTGCCTTATTCAGTAAGGGGTATATCTTCCCTAGCTCATACTACCTAATTAAGTTCTGTAGTTCTTGCACATCGTTCCCATCCTGAATTAACTTAAGACAAGTGTACAAAAATTCGATGAGTTTACTTACCTCTTTTCCTTCTTTATGCACAGTCGATTGGTCAAATGCCTGAGGCATTCCATATTCTTTTATTTCTGGTCATGTTTTTTATGAGGACCCTTGGTCTCTCTTGAAATCCTATCTCACTTCCTTGAAGATTTGTCTTTCTTTCTTTGCATCAAAAGCATGAGTCTTCTCCGCAGCTTTCCTGATACCTAAATCTTCTGTGATCTTTCTTTGGATTGTTCTATCCTCTCCTGTAGCAGCGCCTCCTCGATTAATAACAGTGAATCTAGGGTCTATTCCATGAGGCTTAGCATATATTAGTTGTACTTGAGGGTTCTGTTGGGGTACTCGTCTTTCCTAAAGCTCAGCTAGCAACACAAGGCAGTCTTCAATAACATGCTCGAAGGAGTTGCAATAACTACAGGTGGTGCAAGGGTTCTGATAATCCCTCGCTAGATGTCCTGGATGCATGCAGTTGTAACAGATTATTTGTCCTCGTCCTCGACCCATACCTCCTCCTCCTCCTCCTCCTCTATATCCATTGTGAGGATTGAAAGTTCCTCTTCCTGGGGAATTGTACTGTGCATTGTTTCCTTCTTGGTGCACTTCGTCTTGGAAATATGTCTTTTGATCTTTCATGCATCAGGTCAAAAGCCCTACAATCTCTGTCATCATGCCCTACAAACTTACAGAATGTACAATACATTTTTGTGGGTGTTTGAGCATACTTCTGCATATAGTAGCACTCACCAGGGCGATGTTGGTTTCTGCATACTTTGCACCAGGGAGGGTTAACTTGCTTCAAGGGGCTCGGTGCTCCTGAGGCTAAATATTCATGAAACAAGGGATAGTGTTCCTTATCATGACCTTCGGATCTGCAACTTACACACCAGATATCTTCTCTTTTGTCCTTCCCCTTGTCCTTATTCATATCCTCGACCTGCAGAGACAAACTAGTCAGCTGGCTCAGGATCTGGCTCATGCCTGAGCTAGATTCTCCCATAGGTGTTGATTCAAGCTTCATGGAAATATCCAAAGATTCTGCCTGTGATGCAATCTTTTGTTGCATCAAGGGAACTCTAATATTCGGTAGAAGGAAAGCGATGAACCATTCCTTGTTTTGTTCATATGGGATCTTAAAATTCAATCTTCCAGTTAAGGTTTTGAATCTTTGATCAAACTCCCAAACAGGTTCGACGACCTTTTGCTTGATCTCCTTCAGTTCTGTGATACATTGTGACTCAGAATTAGGTTTCTTAAACTTTGTAACCAGCACTTTATTGATCTCATTCAGTGACTTAGGCTATGAAAGTCCTTGGACAAGCTTCATGTACCAGCTTAATGCGCGATCCCTCAGTGTGGTGCTAAATTGGTTTCTTTTAATATCTTCGTCGATAATGTTTTTAATGTTTCATACGACCTCACATAGGAACCATTGTTGATCAGGATCTTCAGATCCATCTCCTTTAAATATAGGGATCCTCATATCATCTACCATGGAGTTGCCTAGGTTTCTTGTTTGAGTATACACTAAACTTCTTGTAATGGTACTCTACGGACTCTAGTGATTCCGACTATTCTGATGGTTTAATGTTTCTGAAACAACATGGGGTTCTTTATTACTTACTTAAGTAGTTTGCACAGATCATGAGGTTTATGTCTTGCTTTGGTGAAGTTCTTTAGCTTTCCCTTATTCTATTTCGGTGGGTTCTGAATATTCTTTGTCTGTCAAATCTACTTCTTCCCCACTATAGAAACCCTCTTCTCCATAGTTTTTCTTAAACAGGTTCTCAAGGTGAACCCCTCTGAATACTCTTCCACTACGTGTATGTCCATCTTCTGTGTCATTGTCACTATCCGAGTTTTTGAACATTATCCTTTTCAGGTCCAGCCAATCTACTGTATCTTCAAGATGTGGTTTTCATGCAAGAGAATCTTGATTCTTAACTTCATAAAATGCAAAAATTTCCCTCTGGGTCCTTTGAAAAAGTATCTCTCGGCTTGGCTATACGATTCTACTCTATCAACAACAAATTCGGTGATATACCCTCCAATGGTACTATCAAACCAATAATATACGGCTTTGGATACATTGTTATCAAATCTCTTAACCCTCTCGATCAACGTTGATGTCCAAGCCACAAGAGGTCTAGATCTGATCTCAAATTGTGTATAAGCTAATCTAGCCAACCACTCGTGTATCTCCTGATGGATTCCTCCAAAGAAAATCTCATGAATGTCGGTGAAAATGTATCTTTGTAGCCAATCTTCAGTACTCAGTTTAGGGTTCTTGTTCTGGGCTTCAGTGAAGTCCCTCTCCTAATCTTCTATCCACTTTTGAATCTTTGTCTTTGATGGGAACCACCTTGAAATTCCCTCACGAAGATTTTGGTCTCAGCAACTGAACCATTTGTTGGCACAGGGGCAGACCCAAGGTTCACTCCAAGAGCACACCAACAAGCCCTAGCTATCGGCCCTTTCGGCAACACCTACGAAGTATATGTAATCTCACCCGAAGCAGCTGTGAGGGGGTTGCAAGACAGAGATGTATACAACCAAAGGAATGTCAAGTGGATCAAGTACAACAATGACTCCATATGCATCAACACTTATCAAGCTAGATTTATCCTCCACAGTTATAGATCTGATCTAACATAGTAATGCAATCAACCATATAACAACAACAGATATCAAAGAATAAATCACACACACATCACAAGGTATACGTGGTTCACCGTCTCTCTAGGGCTACGTCCATAGAACTGCGCTTATAATATATTAAGATAAATCCTACAGTTCTGATCTACACTATTAGTCAACAGATCTTCTCTCTTCCTCTACCGTCCTATGCACCCAGTTGCAGGATTTGATCCTCGCACCCAGTTGAAGATATTACAATACCAGGAATATCTCGCTCTCAGCACTCCTTCTCTCACAGTACAATAATATCTCAATCAACAATACTCAATATCAATGCCCAACAATAGTACCCCCCCCCCCTAACCTATGTCCTCTCGACCTCTATTTATACATTATAGTCCCTCACCGACAGCCTTAGGTAAAAACCTACGTCTCAAAACCCTAATTACCAAAACCCTAGGTGTCTAAAACCCTAGGTCAACTTGACCCACTTTTCCTGGGATTTGCCAGCCTATCTATCCTTTCTTTTTGCGCGATGGTAATGGTGGCTTTCCCCGCTTTCTGATTTTTCATTGATCCATCTCCCTTGTTGATATGTCATCCTTGATCTCCTCATCCAATAGCTAGATTTTTCGCAATTCACTCCGGCTTTTCTGCTCTTTTGCTTACTTTGACCTGGTGAAAGTCACTGTGTCTTCCGCGCAGTCTGCGTTTGACCTTTTCTTCCTCGATCTTCTCTTGCTTCCATATCCAAGGGCAAACAATACATATGTTATAAATTTTGTTCATTCTTAATCTCTCAACATGATATTATATTTCCATAAGATACAAGATTCATTCTTTGTAGTGCCTTGCACACATATCTTGTTTTTCTTCTAATTCACCATTATTAGCCTCATAATCCTAAAGTTATAAAGTCTAGGTATTTTCTAGATTAAATGTTTTAAGGAATTAGTTTATTCTAGTTTGTTAGGATGAGGACACCTAACTTCTATGTAAAGGACACCTATCATACTCATGTGATTATGTGATTGGTTGTTCTCCTAGTTTTTAGTTTCGAGTTGAGATATATAAACTAGCTCCTTCTTCAAGTGAGGTTAAGAAGTAGATTATGAATTCTCACTTCAAATTGTAATCACTTTTTTTGATTAATTGGGTCGGTTGTCATTGATGTCAACCCTTGAAGAAAGTCTGATAGCGAATCCCGATAGCACAAAGGTTTGGGTAATGGACCCAAGTTTGTTTGATGGATAATGGTATGAGTTTTGATATATTTGTAGGTAAGACTATTCTAGATGGATATTACATGTCATTCTGTTTCTGGTGGTATGTGGAACGTCACATAACTCCTCACGGTTAGAGAGTTATGGCAATGTGAAGTTGGAGAACCCTCATGAGTCATCTAGAAGCCCCCAAAAGTCAAAGTGTTTGCAAAAGAAATTATTTAAATAATAAAGTTAATGGAGAACTCCCTAAAATAAGGAAAGTGGGATGCTACATGAAAGTATTAATAAGAGGCAAGGCTCTCTCATTTAAAGACACTTGAACACATTGAATATCTATCATTGTGTAAGGCTTATTGCAAATACTTATTGATACATCTGAAGTGGCGAAAGTCTGAAGTAGCATGAAGGGTTGATGGTGAAAGTATCAAAATTATAGTGAATACTTGAAAACCCTAAGTTATGAGGTGTATGCGGGCTAGCATTACATCAGGGTGAGTACATATGCGGGCTACCAATACAGAAGGACAGGTACATATGCGGGTTGTCAGTATAACAGGGTGTGTACCCGAGGTCAAAGACATGGAAATATGAGGAGATGAAGAAGCTGAGGTTTTAGATTCTGAGAACAAGCTCCTAGGAATGTCTATAGTGATCAAAAGCATCAGATCTATCCACTAGGTCAAAAGGTATGTCTTATTTCTATGAATAGACGTTGGATTTTGATGTATGCTTGAGAAATGGTTATGGAGATTTGAGGATTCTCCCTAGAGAGACTAGTGGTTGCATGGGATCTTTTGTATACAGTGCTGGTATAATTTATCATTGAGACATCTTGTTAGAGTTGTGGCATATCTTGTATTTCTTGGCATATGGCTAAGGGTTTTTATGGTACATAATTGAGAGCTTGTATTTGTGAAGTGGTTGATGTATTGAAAGGATAAATACCAGAAAGGGTTTAATGCCTAGATCATGTGAGGGATATTATACTTGTTCATGATTACACACACTTACATGGCACATGACTAGAGAGAGATATAGAGCTTTTGGGTAAAGGCACAGGGTACAAATACAGTCTGGATACAGTGACAGGTTACAAATTTATGTGAAAAAGTTACAGAGGGTCGGAAGTTTTCAAGAGAAAGAAAACCCTAGTTTTCAGAAGGCATATGCGTGTTGCATAATAATTTGGTTGCATACATACACGGCCTGCATAACATATAGGGCGCATACATACACGTTCTGCAACACTACATGTCGTGTACATGTTGTATTTTGTTGATACATGTTCAGTTCAAGTACAAATTGATTATAGGGCGGTTGTATAGGTTGGTTCCAAGTCAGTGGTACAGGTTGATACAGTTGTACAGTGGTATATTGTTGGGCCCGCGATATGGTTAATATAATGATGTTGATTGGATCCTTTTTTACCAAATGTGTATATGTATTTTCCTCTTTTGAAGAGTTTTGAAGATTTTTTGTGTTAAATCGCCATGATTCATACCAGGTATGCATGATTCATGTTTTATGATGGTTTTGAGTGTAATTCAGCATGTTTTAATGATTTCAGGAAACTAATTCTCATTATGTGTGTCACACGGAAAAATTGTAGCTCATTTTTACATCTGACACTCCTTCTGATACTCCATCTGGCACTCAGTCTGGTACTCCATCCGACACTCCGTCCTACACTAAAACCATGGGAGATTTGGTGGTTATCATATCGACAGCTAGCGATGGGTGAATCAGAGACATGGGTTTTCTTCGTTCTCGTGGCCTCCAGCTACTGATCTTCTAACAACTCAAATTGAGTTGTTATGTTGGGCGTTTATTGGCTCGCCTTGTTTGTAGAACCCACCGGTAGTTAAGATGCATTGAATGTGATTTGTTGTTTTTAGAGGAGTTCGACCCTTCCAGTGGTTGACCTCTCAGCTTGTAAATCTACAAATACCACATCATTGGTCAGACAAATAATGTTAGAGAGAAAAAGGATAGTCCAACTCTGTTTTTCCATTTTCAAACATATTTTGCTAAAACTGTATAAAACTATATTTTTCATTTTAATGTTGAAATCATGTTGCTTGAGCTCATGATTCATCTTTGAGGAGTAACCACGATCTGCTAGGGGGCCCACCAGCAGTCTGGGTGAATATTTAGTTAGCTAGTTTGTATATTTGATTTATGTAATTATCATTTCTTTTATTTCTTGTACATGTGTTTTTATCTTTCTTACTTACTGTGTAATTATTGTTTATAGTTTAATTGTTTCAGTTTCTTGTTGCGGGTTTCTTATGAAGAATAGTTAATATGCCATGTATTTTTAACTAAATAGGAAACAACTTAAGCTTAAGACACTAACCCTTGTGTGATTGGATGATAGTTAGAATTTATGCATGCTGAAATATAATAATTAGAAGTTAAAACGGAGTAATTGAGTTACTAGTTTCTTTGGCAATTTTTCTATGGATGGATAAATGTTAATTTTAGTTTTGATTCATAGTTTGCTTATTTAGTTTCTATTTAGTTTGCTAATCTAATTTTCTATTTAGTTTGCTTATTAATTCTCTTGTCATATGTTGAAATAGAAATAGCATTTGATTTATGTTTTATGAGTATTTCCCTTTGCAATTTAAATTGTTAAAATAGGATTAGTTTAATTTAATTTATGCAATTTTCATTCTAGATCTAGGTTGCAATTTTAATTCGAAGTTTGATAATTGAGTTTAGTTTTCAGTTATGAATCTCTAAGTAGTATGAATTTTCTTACATTAGCATAGAATGCAATTGAATTAAATAGAATAATAGTTTTCTCGCTTTTATAGATTAGAGGATAGTTTCCTTGCTTTTGTAGATTAGAGAATAGTATTCTTGCTTTGGTAGATTAAATAATAGTTTTCTTATCGTATATTAAAGAGTATTTGTTGATTACTTTTATTGTCATGATGCTTTGAATTTAGTAGATTTCCTTTCATAAATTAGAAGTAATTATGAAGTTTAAATAAAGAATAGAGTTTACTTTCTTATTAATTTGATTAGTTGCTTATTGAGTAATTTTGATTAGTTAAATTGTTGTAGAAGTTATCATAGGTTAGTTAGTTGATTGGTTGCTTGTTTACTTGCTTTGATAGGGTAGTTGCTTGCTTATTTACGTGCTTTAATAGGATAGTTGCTTGCTTGTTCATTTGCTTAATTGTTGTCGCTTATTGAATTTGAGTACGTTAATTAAAGTAGTTTGTTGTTGTTATTGCTCATTAGATAGATTAAATAGATAGCTTTCTTTTGCTTATTGTCATGATTAAGTTAATTTGAAGGAAGGAGTGGTTTGGTCCCACATGGGCCTTTCAATGTTTGTTTTATGAGTCCAAAGAAAGAAAACTCAAGGGTTTTTCATGTTTAGAGAGTCTGAAAAACACTTAAAGAGAACTATCTCAATTCCTTTTTCGTAAAGTAGTCTTATGAGACTGAAAAAGAGATAAACTATCGCCCAAACGACATTTTCTTCAAATACTTTAATGAGCATGAAGAGAACAAGGTCGCTCGACAATCTTTTCATGTTTAGAGAGTCTGAAAAGAGCTTAAAGGGAACTCCAGTGGGTTCCTTTTTCAGATAACCTTTACGAGTCCGAAAAAGTGATAAAAGTATACTCAGTTGCATTCTCACGTATTTACGAGAACGAGAAAGAACAAAGAATAAGCTCGGTAACTTATTCTCATGTATTTACGAGCATGAGAAAGAACAAAGACTAAGCTCAGGATTGTTTTCATTTTTACGCAAGCTTTAAAACAAAACAAAACTATGCTTGGGATAGATTTTAATTTTTACACAAGCTTAAAAACTAAACAAAACTATGTTTGGACCTGGTTTCATTTTTACAAAAGCTTGAACCAGAGGAAACTATGCTTGAGGTAAGTGGTTTCATTTTTACACAAGCTTGAACCATAGAAAACTATGCTTGGACTTCCCAACGCATAACACATGGATGGTTTGTACTTAGCCCCCATCTTAAGAAACTAGCAACTCTACTTCAGCATGAAGTCCAGAGGCTAAAAGTATTGCCCCCCAAGCTTCGTTTCATCCAACGACAAAGGCAGAGGAAATGAAGCTTCAAATACTAGATGAAGGACTTGACTCAAATAGAGAGGGGGAAAACTATTTCATTTTTTAGCGAGCTTGACACAGAAAAAAGAACTATTCTCGTAACCTCTGTTTCATTTTTTAACGAGGTTTCCACAGAGACGAAAAAACTATCCTCGTAAGTGGTTTCATTTTTTAACGAGCTGGAAATAAAAAAACCATGCTCAAATACCTTTGTTTCATTTTTTAACGAGGTTGCCTCAGAGATGCAAAAACTATCCTCGAAACCTCTCTCATTGATCATGGATTCCAAGAGGACAACGCTCCAAAATGACACCATGTCAAGGGACAAAACTCGGTCATGGATTCCAAGAGGTCTTCACTAGAAGGAAGAAATACACTCTGGAAGGACACCATGTCGAGGGTCGCGACAGGAGTAAAGAGATCAGGCTCTAACAACCCTATCGAAGAGATCACCATGTCAACTACTAGATCTAAGTCATCAGAAGTTGAAGCGGGTGACAACGCCACANATGTCAAGGGACAAAACTCGGTCATGGATTCCAAGAGGTCTTCACTAGAAGAAAGAAATACACTCTGGAAGGACACCATGTCGAGGGTCGCGACAGGAGTAAAGAGATCAGGCTCTAACAACCCTATCGAAGAGATCACCATGTCAACTACTAGATCTAAGTCATCAGAAGTTGAAGCGGGTGACAACGCCACATAATTGACCTATGGCGAGGGTGATACCATCTGCATATAAGAACCGTTTAGGGAGGCAATCCAGGTGGGATCAACAAATGAAAGTTGATCAACAATCACAACTCGTCAATCATGAGGGAAAGATATCACACAAAAATGAGTAGACACAATAGCTTTCATGGCATAGACATAATCTCGCCCAAGGAGTAAAGCGAAATCCAAGGGGTCTTGGACTACCATGACATCAATAAAGACAGTTTTCCCTCCTAAAGTTACAGGAAACTAAGGAAGGGTCCCTAAAGGTTGACTAGTTCTTCTATTAAAAGCTAACATATTATGTGTAACTGGCGCAAGCGGAGGACAACCCAAACCCTTCCAAGCAATAGAGGACAAAATACTAATGGACGCACCTTCATCTATCAATGTTTGGGGAATGCCTCGACCACAAACCTGCACTGTAATCTGCAAAGGAATGTGAGAGGGAAGATGAGGTCCAGTTAGAACATCCCAATTAAAAATGATGACCTCATTACTTGGAGGGGTTTCCAAAAGAGAAGGAGGAATAGCCCCCGGCATGGTAGATTCTGTATCAACGAGAAAAACATGGGCAGTATCGGGTTTACTCTCTAGCGGGAGAGTAGGATCGACCAATGGAGAGATCAGATCGACCACTTGGGTTTCATTCTCCAAGGGGAGAATGGGGTCGACGGGTGGAAACAAATCGACCGCTCGAGTTCCACTCTCTAGAGGGAGAGGGAGATTGACCGAGGAAGAGATCGGATCAACCACTTGGATTTCACTCTCTGGAGGAAGAGTGGGGTTGACCGAGGGTGGGATCGGATCAACCACTATGTCAACTAGTTTAACTAAGGACGTGACCATATTGACGACATGATCAACTGGATTGACTGACAAAGGGGCCGGATTGATCATTCCATCAACCACAGGTGGGTTGAGAGAAATCTTGTGATAAGCAGCTGGAAGTTGAGGCTGTGAAACAGTCATGTCTTCCAGGAATTTTGAGGCTTCTTCCATATGAGGGAAAAGATGAGTTAGATGACTCCCTTTGCATAACACACACAAGAACTTGGCTCTACTTTTCTTCTTCCCAACTATATCGTGACTAGTTGACGAGAAGTCATCAGCATGTTGTTCAGAGGCTAACGACATGGGTTGGTGAGGATGTGTAGACCATGCTTCTACAACCTTGGATAGACCATGGCATTCCTTAAGAAGATGGCTACCCTTACAAATCCTGCAAGGGTACTTGGGATTACGGGTTGTTTGGGTGATCTTGACATCATCAACACTCCAATCACGATTAACAGTAACTGGTTGTTTTCCAACATGTTTGACAGTGGTTGGAAGTTTGGATCCTTGCTTAATTTTCTTCTTCTTCTTATTCACCAGGTTACTAGCTTCAGAACTTTCACTCAACGAAGAAGATGAAATGGAAGGCGACCTTGCAAGGGAAGGAGGCAAAGAAGACCTTACTGGTGAAGAAGGTAAAGGATCAACATGAGGTTGATGTTCTTGGGGGGAAGTGATTACGACCGAAGAACTTACTGCATTCAGGATTACCTGAGTGAAAAACAACCACACCGGAAATCCAATCATGAGACCTGGAAGGATCAAAGTAGCGATGTGGGGAGGACCAATGTTTCCATAAGAAGGAAAAAAAAAAGGTTCCCCTAGAGCAGGGGTTCCTTCATTGGTCATTTCGGGAACTGTCACCATATAAAACAAATCCAACCTAGAGTCTACTAGGGAAAACAAACAGCACACGCTAAAAATCTAGGAAGCAAGAAAACAAACAAAACCTTCTCACAATGAGCACCCTAGTTGGTCATGAAATCCAACGTCGTGAGAACAATGTAAGAAGGGGATGAGATAGAGCGGGTGGAAAAGTTATGTTGATGAACTGGTTAATGGACTTACACACTGGTGCAAGCTCCCACACACAATCATGGGTATACCCTCGAAGGAGCCCGAGTGATTTTGGCCAATGTCGATTCCAGGTACCGTGAAGACTTTCCCCTCCACAGTCACCTCATGTAAAGACCCTAAAGAGATAGGTCACTAAGGTTACCAATCACTACAGTGATACCTGGGGAAACAATCAACAGTTTGATCCATGCACAAAGGCAGGGTATCTAGCCAGAAATCAAATTGAAAGGATTCCACTCATCATTATGGGTATACCTCTCAAGCGACCCCCATAATATGCGTAATCTCTACACCAAGACCAACAAAGAAGGGTGAGTAACTCTATCAGTCTGAATGCGACCTCGTGATTGACCCTTGTTTTAGAAGGGCTTCCCAGGACAAAATGTAGTAAGTGGATTTAACTCTCCCTATCACAATATACTATGTTTTTTTTCATCTTTGGAAAGTTATCTTTCACACCTATTACAAATCCCTACAACTAATCTAATGTAGGTTTACTACTAGAAAATATAAAAATGTCGAATCAGTTTATTATAAGTGCTTTATTTTTAAGGTTGTTGTTACTCAAAAGGAAGAAGGTGTGGACAATATAGTATTTTGACCGACTCGAAAGTTATGCAAAGAGATGAAGATGCAATCTTTTCATTTCGATGAAAGCTATGCTATGAGAAGGAGAAAACATTTATCATTCCCATATGCACAATGTCCCAAAAACTTAAAACTCATCAATATCAATATTCTCAAGAAATGAGCAAAAAGACTGTACACCAATGCACGATTCATGGCCAAGAATCATGCAATTCCGCTACTTCAAATGCAAGGATTCCCCCAATCTAATATAAAGCAAGAAATTAAACCTTTTTGTTTCAAAAGTTTCACTAAAAGCAATAATGAACTTTCTTAAAACAAAGAAACCCAAACTAAAAGTTTTCTTTTAAAGCGAACTATACAGAAGAAATCTGATCTTTCCCTAAACAATTCTAAAGAAAACACGCGCTTTGTAATTGAAAGACACTTAAAGCAAGAGATTAATCTTTCAAAACCAAAAAAAGCAAAGGTGGCTAAAAGAAACTCAAAAGATGTCAAGCAGACTGTAACCAAATCAATATAGGATCCAAAAGTTCAATCCAGTTGATCAAAGCAAAACTGGGTCATCAAAATATGACAAGACCCAATCCAAAAAAGTTTACAAACAAGTTCGTAGCCTAGCAGTAGAGTACAGTGTGAGAATTAGGTATTCTCACAGGCTAGACACTAGTAGGGTGTGAGAAGTTCGCATTGGATCTAACATCAGGGTGCGAAAATTAATGGTTTTCGTAGGCTGTAGAGAGGTACAATGCTAGAATGTTTGTAATCAAAGAAAATTTTGAAAAAGGACAAGGAATCTAAGTGAACTTCTAGATCCAGAGGGTCAGGATGGATGTACCACAAACTGAGAAACTAGAAAACAAGCAATCAAAGGAAGGGAAACTAGACTAACTAGGAAACAATCTGTTCCCCAGTGGAGTAGCCAATTTTGTTATCGGATAAATCGGTAGGTGTGGACATTAACATATCTCCCTAGATCCACCTAGATCTAGAACAAAACACACCAGAACATGATGCTTTACTTAAGTTTTAGATATTGAATTTAGTAACTAAAGAGGGATGGGTGACATACCATTTAAATGTCGCTTCCTCTCGCCATCGCCATCCTAGCTTCGTTCCAATGCTCATACAATGATGAACCTGCAAAAGAACACAACCATCCAAAGTGATAGAAATAACATAAATTCAATATAAACCTATGTATGTGATCAAGGAATCATACAATAAAACACAACAAGCTTTATAGGAAAGAATCATATTACTGTATCATATTGAATGTGAAAGAGAGATTACAACCATGTCCTTGATTTCGTAAGATCCCTTCCAACTGTCCTTCGTTCCCCACACACTTCCATTCCAAGAATTCTGAGAGCACAGATCTGATAATATTCACAATCTATATTGACAAAGGCAAAACTCAAAGACACTCCAACCAAGCTAATAATTCCAAGCCAAATCCAACTTATCCCTTCTCCATGAGAGCTCATCTCCTTTTATAAGATGAAGAGGATAAGGTGAGGAGGTTAGGAAGATCCCACTAAATAATGAAAGCGAGTAAGATCCAAACCATTTGGATGCCACCTCACCATAGAAGTTTCTCCTTCTATAAGATTCGAGAAAACGCTCGTTTTTCCCACGTGTAAGCATTCTCGCACCCTGCCTATAGAGCAGACTGTGAACTCCTCGTGACCTAGCTATGATGCATCCTACGAGAATCAGGCATTCTCGCACCCTATCTATAATGCAACCTACGAACTTCCTTTTTTATAGGGTTTTTACAAAGGAAAATGCAACTTCTTTTCTCAGGAGAAGTTCTTCTCCCTTCCTTCTTCAGGAACTCAGGCCACTAACCCTCTAAAGGAAACAGATAGGTTTACATCATTAACAGTCATAGGGATGACAAAAATAATGTGTAACAAGTCTAGGTCAACACCTTTAGAAATCTAGGCTTAGGTTTCTATAGGTAAGACAAGGAAAGGAAGCTTGACAAACAAAGAATGAAGAAGTAAATAACTGAGTTCTCCACACTTAGGGTTTTAGCATGCAATTTCATAATATTCCATATACAAGCAATAAAAATAGACTAGCAACCATTAAAGATGACTAATAACAAAATTTTACTTGCTTATACCAATATTAATCATGCATCAAGCCACAATTTTCCAAGAGAAATCCTTTGATAAGTTCACCAAGCCAAATAATCCAAGAAAAAGCTAGTGCGCACCTCCTTAAAAAGCTAAGTAACCTCAAAATAACACAAGTTTTCAGCCAATAACCCTTTAAAGAGGGCTGAATTTCAGACCACACCACTTGTGTGATGAGTGGTGATGAAAAAATGAGAGAACTTTCTCTCTATTTTTACAATATCAATGACCTTTAATTATTTTTAGGTCATAAAAAGGCCGACCTGGCCAAATTACATCAAAAATTTAGTTTTTACATAAACAAAAGTAATTAACCCTTGAAATCATCTCCAAGGGTGATGGCATGCCCTTATAGGGTGACATTGATCTCCTAGGATGGAACGTTGGGCCCCATATACATAACGTTTGGCCTCCAAAGGCCCTGGATGATGCCACACGTGCCAACCAGCACACAAGTGACCTCATAAATGAAAACCCTAGCTATGGATAATGTATAGGGTCCTAACAATGATGTCATGGGATCTCAAGGGTCAATGTCCAGGTGGAAGAGCAATATCCCCCTGGGTCTAGGTCTACCAGAGTGTCTCAAGGGAAACATCCTTATTTCTTCTTGGTGCAAGTCTCTAATGTCTCTCTACCCCTAGTTGGGGTTAGAACATCCATTTGTGGGCTTTCAGCCCGATGGAGGTCTGAGATAATTATTCCCCCATATGTACCTGTCCATCAAGAAAAGTTCTGCAACAACAACAAGTATGCTCTCCAGGGGTTCATAAGTCACAAGGATCATAACAATGTCAATCACATATAATAATCAAATTACCCAAACATGTGCATTGAACCCCCCTTTACCCAGAAAAATGCTCAAAGATGTTATGCAGTTTAACAAGCCAGGTTTGGAGAAGGTTTCAGGGTGTCCTATTGGGTTAATCCTCCTTAAGTTTGGGGTGTTTCCCAGGTGAGAACCAATCTAGGTCATGTAAGTGTGTGTGAGGTGGTGTGGGGTAAGTGTTTGGGCATGGGGTGTAATGATAACAGGGAAATGTAGATCTTACCTTTGGGTTCCTTTGTAGAGGGCGAGTTGCACCTTGTCATGGATGTCATTGTTTCCTAGCCCATTCAATGCCTTGTATTCTTAATTTTATTTCTTTTTATCTTTTTCTTTTATGCTTCATGGGAAGAGCTAAGGAACATTGTCCTGGCTTGGTGACCAAAGGTGACATCGTTACCCACAAGCATTTCATAGAGATGAGAAGGTTAGATTGTGACGAGACCCCCTTTCTCTTGGCTATGCCACCAAGAGCCACTACCTCGATTTGGTTACTAGATAGATGGTAGTGTCATATCTCTACATGCCCATGGTCATAATAGGTTGCCTCGTGATGAGACCTCCCATCCACCAACTAATACCTTGAGTGTTCATTTATCTTACAGGTTCCATTTTCTTACTTAGAATCCTTGTACTGCTTTATCAGGAATCCTTGGCCGAAGCATCTCAAAGGTTTCATTTTGGATTTTAACTCTTGGCAGCTACTTTTACCCTCTAGGCCTTTAGCCCCTTCTTCCCACAAGGCAAGGTACAACCCTTCCTAGTGTGGCGAATCCCAATGACCGTACAAAGGTAGGGGAAAATGAGAGGAATAAAGATGGAAAATGGTAAGTATGGAGGGAATGGGCGATGACCTTTCATAGACCCACCTAGTGGCAACCCATCCTAAAGGGAGACTAACTTACTAGGGCATCATGTCACCCTCATATGTATGAACAAGTTAAAGAACATAATTTTCAAGCAAACGTTATGAAATGAAGGAGAATTCAATGCAACATATTCAAGTGCTTCAATAATCAGAGTGGCACATACCATGATACCCAGACCCATTACCTCATGGAGCAAGAATTATTGCTACTTCAGGACCAAGCTGGTGGGATGGATATTGTTGTTGTTGATAATTGGGTTGCACTGAAGAAAAAGAGGGGCCCTCCGGGGCCATGCTCAAGTCATTCGACTCTCATCACTCCATGTATAGGACCTGTGGGCCTCGAGACATGATCTCCTTAGTTATCCCTAGGATAGGGGATAACACAACTGAAGTTTATGAAGCCCATACACCTCTGGAGGTTCAAGTGAAACTCGATTTGGCCAAGTTTGAGACTAGGGTCTTTCGACACTTCATCGACAATGAGGAGGTCGATGCGAACATTGGTTCATGAGTTAACAATCCGAGCACCTATCGAGCCAGGGATACCCTTTACACAAAAATAGTGGACATTTACTAGCTTCTCAAAACTCTCATGGGCAAAGTCCTTGTGGAAAGGAATGATGCCCATCAAGAAATTCTCTTGTAGTTGGATGATGTCCAAAGACAATTGCAAGAAATGGACCGAACAATAGATGGAATTGCAGGAAAAGAAGAAGAAGTGGTTGGAACCAGCATGGAGCACACTCAACAATAGGTGGCACCTTCGGTGGAGTTCTTTGGTCCACCCAACTGATTTCTCATGCTATCCTTACTAGTTTTTTGGTTTTTTAGCTACAGAGGTCTGGAGGCTTTCAACCCACCTCTTATTAGTTATCATGAAAACTTTATAAATCGGATAGGCATATATAGTTTTATCTTTGATTCTAGACGATGTCATCTGCTATTTTTTGTGCTTTCAAGATACAAAGGACAACATGCTTATGTGTTGTTGGTCTTGTTTCCCTAGTGACATGCCAGCAACACACTTTTGTAAATTTCTCTATTTTCAGTAATAGAATGATGCCTAGATAACTTACAAAAAAAAATAGTGGTAAATTATGGGTGATCAGTAACTTTAGTCCAAAGAGATCAAGTGAACCCACGAAGCAAAGGAGAAGAAAAATGACATATATATCTCATTAATGGTAATTCCTTGGTCATGTTCCATGCATATAATTGTAATTAGGGGCTTATATATCACTCAATGCAAAAAAGTGATTGTAATGTGGAAGTAATGCAAATTAATTTAAAGGCATCTGGATCTTTATTGCAACAGTGTCCTCGAAAGATATCTTACATTATCTACAAAGCATCATCAAATCAACTAAAATGTTTCTTTGAGGGTCTTGTAAGTATTAACAGTCTCTACTCAGTGAGTGCATTTGTGTCAAACAACAGACATATGCCCATATGTTGTGGCATCTTGGAATTACTTCTATGACTATAAAATATCCTCTCCTCTCTTGTGTCTTATCCCACATTGGTTGTGAGGGGTGGTCTATGACATCATATAAGTGAAAACATACCATGATTTTTATGCCAAAGGAAGTAGTCATAAGGGAGTGGTGTATCATATTTACACAATGGTTGATTGGTTGTAAGGTGAGTATTCTTACTTGGCTGACATTCTTTCACCACGAGGTCATTCACATATAAGAATGTGTCAAATGTGGGGTTAGGAACTCACTAATAGGAAATTTATCTAATTGAATTATAAAGGCTACCAAGAAATTGTTGGAAGGCATTGTTGATAGAGCAACAATTCTCATAGTGAAAATTTTACATGAGATAAAACCTCAAAAGACCACACAATAGATGAGTATGATCATCACAAGAGTCATCAATTTGATAGGTTAAGTGTAGGGAGGAACAAAGGGAAGTTTTTGATTTAGTGCTTACTCACCAATAAAGGACTCATATCATAAATGGTGACTCATCATAAATAGTTTCCTCTATATGAACCAAATCTCCTCTATCTATATTTATGTACAATTTGATGCAAGCATAACTCTCTATTTATTATTGAACTTGTCTTCCAAGGAGAATGGTTAAGCCTTAGACCACATCCTATTCCAATACAATGCTCTTTCTTAACCCATATCCTATTCCAATACAAGGCTCTTTCTTAACGTACAACTTTATGATGGAAAGGGAGTTCACAATGGGGTCTCCTTCCCTAAATTGTATTAGATAAAAGTTTGGAAACTTGGATAAGGTTCCTTGATGTATACCATGTTATAGACCAAATAACAAACACATACAAAATTAACAATGGCCTCAAGTTAGTGACTAGATATTCGAATAAGCTTGTAGAACTCTTTAATTTGTTATGAGTCTTCCTTTTTGACTTGTAATATGTGATGTATAACTTACCCTTAGCACATATACAAATTCATTCCATGAAATTTTCTTAGCACATATACAAATTCATTCCATGAGATTTCCATTTCAAGATGGAGCATGCATCCCTACTGATATATCCTCCCTTTTTCCAACTCGTCATAATTCTTTAACTTGGTTGTTCAAAACTAACACAAATTGATCAACGGGATTTCCACGAATTTTGTATACAAAGTGGTTGAAGGAATTGCCTAAATGAACTACAAGTACAACGGAATATTGGAAACGCTCCTCCATTATTTCTTATATTCTTACTATTAGTTGCCCAATTGTTCATATAATGCGGTGATTTAGATTCTTTAATATTTTGTTTAAATATATGTTTTAATGCAAATGAATTGTCAAATATGTTTCTATTAAGTTCAATATGAATAATAAGGGCCAAAGGTCTTTGTAATCTATAATTCTACTGAGTAGCATAGACCTGTAGACATGATATTCTGACATGTTAAATTGAAGAAAAATGAATGAATAAAAAATGAAATTTATACTATAAAACACAAGTTTGATATTTTTAATTAAAAAATTGTACTTTGTGATTTTTTTTTCTCATTTAAACTATTTTGTTTTTATCTATTTATGACCGAAATTATGTCAAAGTTGGAGCCTCATAATAGTTATTAATGTCATTGGTCAAACATATTTCAAAGGTTTTTTTACACGAGTATTGAAGGTATCACCTAACTAATATTAAAAGCAAAACCAATTATTTGTACCTCAATATTTCAATGTGTATGTTTAATTCGTTTGTGAGCTTTCATAATTGAATAGATCAAGATTCAAGGTTCCTATGATCTATATAAATTGATGTTCATATTAATTTATAATGACATTATTATGTGGAAATTATGTTATATTATATTGTTACAAATATAAGAATAATATCTTATATGACAATAGGTAGGTACCTTATATGGCTCACTGCAACTTTTTTATTATAACTATGCATTGTATGGACCTATTTGTTTAATCTTTATAACTATAATAATTTAAGTAGCAGATTAAATATAAGAAATCAACTCTAGATGGGATTATTGCTATGCACAAACTAATAACTATGATTCTCCTCATTAAGAGGAGAATCATCAATAATAATCCATTAACAGTTTTAATGGGTAACCAATACATACAACAAAATAGTTCAGATGATAGAGATGATCAACACTAAATTTTATAGGAGAAATAAAGTTCAATGAAAATTCTTGGAAAGGGGAATTTCACGAGGGACTTTATGTTCTTTTCCCGCATATGGTCGCATGATTCTAAGCTCGGGCGTTAGGCCCGCAGGCCCTTCCCCCAGCCACCCCCCCGACGCCCTTTCCCCGGCCTCGTTCCAAGCACTTTCCCCCTCCCTTTTTTTTTTGTCACCCTTTTCAGGTTGCGAGCTTCCCTCTCCTCCAACCTATTTCTCCCCCTATTTTTTGCAACCCTTTTCCGTTCTGCGACGACCTTTCTCTCATCGAGGCTTGGTCACTATGGAAACCTATAAAGACCTAGTGGACTACTCTTCAGACCCAACTGATCTCCTGCCATGGACCTCGCCACCTGGCAGTCAACTCTTGTTTCTCGTCGGCTCGGACCCTCCCAACCCTACTCCATCGCCTCCCCCCCTGAACTACTTCTCAACCAACCCTTCAGGACTCTTCACCTCCTCCTCCAACTCCCTCCCACCTCCCCCTCTACACTCAGAGGTCTACACTGCCCCTTCTCCCTTGATTCCTTTCTCTCCGAACCAACACATCTTGAACCCTCTATTTCCCCCCTCGCTTTTTTATTATCTCCCCAACCCTCCCTGGAAAAACCCCTCCTCGGAACTAGACTACTAGGTGCCTCCCCCTCTCCTGAACACAAACCCTCTACAACCACCCCCCACCCCGGACTCCTCCCCTGAAGGTTTTCTCCATCAGGAACCAAGGTTTCCCCCTTCCTAGTTTTACCCTGACCTTGAGCACGCCTTCCCCCCTCCCATTAGCGCACACCATGAGATTGGACTTATAGCCTCCAGTTTGGACCCTTCCAATCTAAATGGTTGAGATGACATTTTGGGTGACTCCTCGGGTACTCTTGGTCCCCCAGAAGCATATACTAGACCTTCACCCATCCTGAGTCACAAGAAGCGCAGAAGAAACAAGTTGCATTTCGGCTGCAGCAATAGAATTGAATATCGTCCTCAGTCAGGATATCACTATGGCGGAAACCGTAGATATGGATGATAAAACCCTTGTGGGGAAATCATATGGGCATCACTTCAGCTTCAAAACCCTGCAATCTTGGGTTTCTGATTCTTGGCATGGCTCTCCCCCACAACTCAGTAGACTTTCAAAAGGATGGTTTATGCTAAAATTCGCCAACCACACGTTAGTCGAAAAATCCATTCAAAGTGGTTTTAGCATCAACTCCACCCCTGTACTCCTGAAAAAATGGGAACCCACTTTCGATGCAGCCAAAGAAAGGATGGAGACCATCCCCATTTGGGTTTGCCTACCAGGACTCCCACCACAGTATTGGTCGACAAAATGTTTCCAAGTGATTGGAAATGAATTAGGGACTTTCATCAAGGTGGATATGTCATTCAAGGAAACTCGAGAGATGGTTGTTTCTCGAATTCTTGTTTCCCTCAATATCAGGATTGGTCTACAAAAACAATTCAAAATGACAGATGAAGGACACACTCACACCCATATTTTAGACTATGAAGGGATCCCCTTCCATTGTAGAAATTTCCATGAACATGGGCACATACTAAGTGATTGTCAACAATCTTTTCATGGTCATTATTCAAACTCTCCTCCTGCACAAAACTTATCACACCATGGACCCTTTTCGATCGCAGCGACCGTAGCACCAACTCGTCACATTCACCCTCAGAGCACCCATAACTATTAGGAAAGAAACAAGAAATTCCAGAGAGAAGACAGACTACCTCAGGAACTGAAGCTCAGCCACAGGCTCCCCCCACCCGGGATGGAAGTCTCTCCAACAGCTGACCCTCCCACTGGTCAACTTTTGCGCTCACCTCTCTACACACTAGTTGGTAAGCATCTAACTTATCTTGTCCCTTTTCTTATTGAAAGTTTCATTCACTCTTTTCATTTATTAAAATTGGATCTCCCCGCTCTCTACAAAACCTCCCCTTTCCCTCCCTCTCTCCCCCCTGGAACCCCCTCGTTCTTTCTCCCTTTCTACCCCCTCCCCCANNCCCATCCTAAACACCCCCTTGCCTCTTCTTCTAAAAACCCCTCCTCATCTAGTTCTGAGGACTCAGCCATCAAATTCAACCTCGGAAACCGCAACATTTTGATTCCAAAATCAGATGGGACCAGGCTAGGCACAGTGTTGGGAATACAAAAATCAAAGAAAGGTTGTGGTCGATCCTCCTACCTCTCCAAAGAACAAAATCGTGCCTTACTTGACATCGCTTATGGAAGACAACGATCCATTTTTGGGGCCCTTAGAGCAGTGCAAACCCCAGTAGGGGTTTCCCCATGAAATTCCTCTCCTTAAACTGTCGGGGTTTGGTAAGTTCCCAAAATAAAATTGTTCTAAAAAGGTTGATCACTCTACATCAGCCCGCTATAATTCTACTACAAGAAACGATGTCTCCGGAAGATAGAATAACCTCCACACTTGAATCCCCCTTGCCTTCCTAGCATGTCAATGGGATATATGCAACATGACGCTTGGGTGGTCTTGCAGTTGGTTGGTGCAAAAAATCAGTCAAGCTACAAAACTCTTGGGCATCGAAGTCTTGCCTAGAGGTTGATATCTTCCTCGAGGGATTGGGGCTAGAACTCGAGATTCTAAATGTGTATGGTCCATATTCTGATCGAATCACTTTTTGGGATACACTCTTCAAAAAGAACCTCTTGAAAGAAAAACTTATGATTCTCGATGGAGACCTAAACCTCTCCCTTGAAAATGTTGAAATTTGGGGACCGTCGGCCCGACCAAACCCCCTTTCTAGATGTTTCTCCCACCTCTTCAATGGTATGGGTTTCATTCATATTCCACCCATAAATATCCTTCCCACTTGGCGAAACATGAGGATTGGTGATGCCAGGGTGGAAAAAATATTAGATCGCTTTCTTGTACACAAATCTCTCCTAAATTATCCCATTCAACTAAAACAATGGATTGGCAGTGGAGGAGACTCATACCACTACCCTATTTGGTTGGAACTAAATTTTGGGCCAAAGAAATGAGCCAATCCATTCAAATTCAATGCCAATTGGATTGAGGATGAAGACTTCCAGTCTTTGGTAAAAAAATTGGAAGATTTACGATCCAGTAGAGGGATCCCTTGCTGCTGTACATTTTGTGGAAAATTTAAAGCGATTAAAAAAATTAACCTTAACTTGGGCTAGTGCAAAGTGCATTAGAGAAGAAGCAGAACTAAGACAAATCAAAGAACATATTGAACATATCTCCTTTTCGGAGGGGGGAGGCTTTCACACACAGGAGTCAAAAGAAAACTTAAGATCATTGGAGACCCATTGCAAAAAACTATTGGACGAAAAAGAAGTTGATTGGCGCCTCAAACATAGAGCCATATGGTTGGACAAAGGTGATGAAAACACAAAATTCTTCCATGCCTTTGCGAAAGGGGGGAAGGCCACAAACACTATCTATAAATTACAAGGCCAAGGGGACTCTCCAACCACCTCTTTCAAGGATCTAGCACAACAAGGCATCACACATTTCAAAACCCTCTTTAAAGTCAATCCAAGAGAAAGAATTGCATACATTATTAAATCGGCACTCTACTTCCCCAGTTTTTTGGATGAATATGTGAACAAAGATCTCTTTGTTGAAGTCACGGAAAAAGAACTAAAAGAAACAATTCAAAGCTTTCAAAAGGATAAAAGCCCAGGGCCAGATGCATGGACCATTGAATTCTTTGGAGACCTCTTTGATCTAATTGGAGCAGATCTCCTATAGTTTATAGAGCAATCAAGGGAAAATGGGCATATATATGCACCTATAAATACAACCTTTATCGCTCTCATCCCCAAAAAAGACGAACCTTAATCCTTCGATGATTTCTAGCCCATCTCTCTTTGCAGTTGTCTCTACAAAATTATAGCTAAAATTATTGTGAGAAGACTAAAACCCATCCTCTCAAACAAAATCTCCAAAGAACAATTTGGGTTTCTGCAAGGAAGACAGATACATGAAGTTATCTGAGTAGCTCAAAAAACTCTACACAGCCTAAAAATTACAAAATCCCAAGGATCCATTTTAAAAATTGACCTGCCAAAGGCTTTCGACAGAGTTAAACATTCCTACATTAGACTCCTTCTCACTCATTTGGGTTTTGAAGTTCCATTTATCAAATGGATCATGGCCTACCTAAACTCGGTATCCTTTGCTTTACTGATAAATGGGGCACCCACCCCTTTCGTCCACTTTGAATGAGGTTTGAGGCAAGGTTTCCCACTCTCACCACTTCTCTTTCCTTTGGTGGTTGAGTGCCTCAGTCGAGCTATAAACCATGAAGTCTTCTCCAGGAATCTCATTGGAATTTTGATCGCCCCAGGCTACAAAATCACCCACCTCCTCCTTGTGGATGATATTCTTCTTTTTTGCAGTGGCCGATGACAGGATGCTGAGAAATTGACTGAGATTTTAAAAATGTTTCATCTCGCCACATGTATGATCATAAATGTTCATAAATCAACAATTTCATTTTATCGGATGGAAGAGGGAACATAATATTTTTTCAAATCCCTTTTCCCCTTTGAGTTTCTGAACTTCCAGGAAGGAATACAATACCTCGGGTTTCACTTAAAACCAAATGATTATCAGAAGTCATATTGGCGTTGGATACTAGCAAAACTAGAAAACATATTAAAAGGTTGGAGTTACAGGTGGCTATCAAGAGAGAGAAGTGTCACTTTGACAAAATCGGTACTAGAAGCCATTCCATTCTATTGGATGTCTCTTACATGGATCCCCAAAGGCTTACTAGAAAAATCCAGGAAACTTTGCTTTCGTTTTATCAAGTCTAGCACACAGGAAACATTTACAACACCCTGGGCCAAATGGGATCTTTTAGCTTTCCCCAAAGATTTGGGGGGATGGGGCCTAAAAAATATTTTCCTTTTTGCAAATTCTCTGGATGCCAAATCTAGTTTGAGATTACTAACCATAGACAGTTTTTGGACAACTATTATGATACAAAACTACAATAGATTGGATTCCCTAGAAGTCTGGATTTGAAAACCTGAAAAACATCTCACAAACTACTCTATTATTTGGAAATCCATCCAAAATTATTTTCAGGTAATTTATGATGGACTAGCATGGAAAGTGGGCAATGGATCTCGCTTACGAATAGGACTAGACCCCTGGCTGGGAAGTGGGGTCAATCATTCACTAAGTTGCGAGTTGATTGACATTCTACACCAACAAGGTATTTTCTACCCACATGGGTATTAGACCCCTACACCACAAACATCTGGAAACAAGGTTGGAAAAATTTTGAATCCCTCGGGTTACATGATCCACTCTCAGAACCTTGGAACAAATACATCTTTTCCCTCCAATATAGTCACATTCGCATCACATAAGAAGAAGATGAACTTGTTTGGAAAAAATCTCCTCTTGGGAATTACACCTCAAAGTTGGGATATATCTCTTTAAATATTGACTTACAACAAGGAGAACCAACCTGGTGGTGGAGAGGACTCTGGAAATTAAAGTGTCCCCAAAAAGAAAAAATCTTCATGTGGTGTGTACTCAATAAAAAATCCCCCACTTGGGACAACATGAGAAAAAGAAGCATCAAAGGACTTGGATGGTGTGCCCTTTGAAAAGAAGAAAATGAAAACATCACGCACCTCTTCATCCACTGCCACTTCACAAAACAGGTCTATAAATACTTATCTCTACTCTTAAATCAGAGACTCGCCTGGGAGGGACCTTTTGTTGAAACAACTTGGCAACACTTGACCCATCAAAATCCCCACAGAAACGTAATAGCCCTTCCCTGTATCATCTGTTGGGGGATCTGGCTAGCACGCAACAAGGCAATATTTCAAGACAAACCCTCCCTTCTCGAACTCATAGCTACCAAAGGACTTGCAATCTCTCGCACCACAGAAAAAAGTTGTCCCTCCCTCCTACTCCCCCACCCCCTCCTATTGACTCTACAAAGACTTGGGCCTTTTTTGACAGAGCCTCACAAAACCAACTTTGTGGAGGCGGTGCAGCCCTTTACCTCTCCAACAGACACTTCTTCAAAATAAAAATGGGACTAGGAATAGGAACAAACAACCTTGTTGAACTCTTGGCCCTAAAGCTACTTCTACAATTTGTTGGGGAAAAAGGGGTCCAAAATCTCCTAATTTTTGGAGATTCCAAAATTGTAATCAATTGGGATAGAAAACAACAATCCTACCAGAACATCATTTTGCAGCCAATCTTAGAGGAAATCTTCAGACTACTTCACACTCTTAATGATTACTCATTTAATCATGTTTACAAGGAACAAAACCAGCTAGTTGATTCTCTCTCCAAAGCTGGACTACATCTTCCACATGGAACCTGGCACATTTTGGAAACAAAGGAAGAAAACACATCAGAGTTCTTCCACTGCCCCTTTATAGAGGCCTTGGGATAAAACTCCCTCCAATACTTTTGGAAAAAATAGTCCTATCATAAGAAGAACGAATCTATATTACTCTGGCAAAGTACATTATCACTCACAGGCAACTTACAAGATTTCTGCAAATCTGATCGACATTTTATGTATCACTCAATGCATTGTATTTTCTCCTATTGAAGACAGAAGTATAACTCACCTGATGAAATCAGATAGAAAGTGTTCAGCACCTACAAAATGTAATTTTGTCTCTACGGATGAATACAATTATGTTTTTTTCCTAGGAAAAAAAAAATCGATGATAATAATTATTTTATATATGAGTTTTAATATATTAGTAATTACAAATATAAATTAGAAGGATTAAGATATAGTAATCCTATAATTACAATCTTAGTATAGATTAAGTATAACCCAAGGTCTAAAATAGTATTAAACTATTATTGTAATTAAATCTAAGATACTGCAGTTAATAATAATAATAATAATAATCTATTTTTAAGGTCACGGCCAAGCCAGCACACCAAATTGGTGTATGAGACCCCCTTGTTTGTGGGAAAAGGGACCCCCCTCTACCCAACGATTTGACTGGTAAAGTCTATGAAGGTATACATACCCTACCCCCCTCTGGATTTGAACCTGTGACCTCTTAAGAGGAAACACGTGTTCTTAACCATTAGGCCCACTCATACTATAATATTGCAGTCATAATAGTTATTTTGTTATATGATAGCAAGTTATTTTGTTAATATTAAAACTATTACTATTGGTCTGGTCTGAGTTCTAATCTTAAATTAGCCTTCTCCAGTGTACTTGCCCTATTATTAATTAGTTAGTACTGATAATACGTGCCAATTGCTCTTATTTAAAGAAACATGCATGTGATGCTCTCCAAGCGACAGTCGGGGTTGTTGAAGAAGGCACTTGATGGTCTTGGATTCTCCTTGCTTTGGCAGTGTATGACTCGCTAGAGGTTATAGATTGAGATCCTGCAACATACACAATCAAGCCTCTGATTGAGATCCTTGGTAAGGAACACATTATTCAGAATCTTGATTCGCATTGATCCAAGTGATAATTAAATGCTATTAAATGGGAGGCTGTAATTTCTAATGAGCTGCAATAAAGGATTGATATTTTTATTCAATCAAAACTTAGGAATTTGTTTTATAAATAATTATAAATATTATGTTTTGTATAAACTTTGGTTAGACTGCAAATATTGAAATAAGTCAACTATAACTAATACCAAGTCAAAGAAAATCTAACGCTATATACACTGCTTACACTGCCTTCGGCATGTATAATAAGTTCAAAGACATGTATTATGTATTGATGTCAATGTTGGTATCCATTTTCATAAACTATACTTGTATGCTTTCTATATGTCTTTTAGGATCTAAATGAATAGCTTGATTATGACATCAACTAGCTAATGGGTTGATATTAACCATTCCAATTCAACATTGAAATTGGTTAGATGATTTTACATGAACTTCTAATTTTTATTATGTAGTAGGAGTAAATTAGTTATTTATAGGTCAATTAGGGGTAGTTAGCAACTCTAGTCCAAGAAAACTAGGTGAATCAACAAAGAGGATGGGAAGAAAAATGGCATGGTTATCTCATAAAGTGTAATTTGTTGGCCATCTCACATGCATATAACTATAATTAGGGGCTTCAATATTACTCAATGCATAAAATCGATTACAATTAGGTAGTAACACATGTTAATTTAAAGAAATTTGGGTTTTATTGAAATATTGTCCTTAGAAGATAATTTATAGTGTCTATGGAGCATCATCAAATCAGCTAAAGAATATCTCTAAGGATATTGTCAACATGAGCAGTGTCTATTCACAAATAAAGTATCTTTACAAAACAAACTTTTTTCTTTTCCTAAACATCATCATTGAAACATATAAAATTAGGTTCCCCGCTTGTGCAATTGAGTGGAGATTCTTTGTATTGTGGAAAAGGTTTAAGTTGAGCATATTCAAAAGTGAAAGTGATGCCATGATTGTCAGATCAAGCTAGGTATAATTTTAATGGATGTGTCGCCACTTTATAGTGCGATGGTACATGTTGATTGAGTCATATCCAATGAAGGGGTTTCTTTGGGGTGAATAGTCGAGATGAAATGATGGCATGGGCTCGTGCAATCCACTTAGCCATGATAATTTCTTCTCTAAGCATGGTCTTCCAATTGGAGATAGGAAAATAGGTGTCAAGAAGGTTGGTAAGAATTTAATTGGTGGACTTGGCAGATCTGACAAAGATGAATCTATTGGTGCATCCAACATTCAAAAGCATGCCTATCATTATACCAGTATCATTTCCCATTGGACCTAGTTTACGATGATAACAAGGAGCTAGGATGAATTGATATGAATATCAAAAGGAGGCCCTTCTTCATAATAAAAATCTAGCAAAAACTCATTCATGATGGCTTGGCATATTTTATCTTTCTTCTAATGAGTGATAGCCAAATGTTTACAAATATTCCCAAATGTGTTGGATATGATCTTAGTTTGGTGGATTCCTTGTGGGTAGAATCATCACAACATAGGCCATTTATCTAGTGAGAGCATCAAGTAGAGTGTTTTTACCCATTCAACTATTGAGATCAACAAGAGAAAGAGGGGATCAAATGGAAAAAACCAACAAATCCTAATGCTCTACAAACCCTACCACTCAAATGAACAAACCAACAAACACTAATGTTCAAAGATGCTTGTGAGAATGGTGAAAACATTTTTTTTTATATGTTAATGTGAAAAAAATACATCATTGTAAATGGGTACCTTAATAATGTAATTTGAGGTTAATTAGTTGTAATTAGGGGTTAATTTGTGGTTAAATAATGGTTAATTAGGAGTGATTTGTGGTACTTAAGCATTGATTTGTGGTAATTAAGGTCAATACGTGTTAAATATTAGTTAATTAGTGGTAATCAATGGTCAATAAGGATATCAAGAAGGGTTCAAACTTTCAAAGGGTCTACTTGAGATTCTACATAGGAAGGGGTTGTTTTTGCTACACCATGTGACCATCCATATTTAACCACTATTTGGAGGCAAGAGTAGAAAAAAATAGAATTTCCAAGAATAGATGGTAAAGAAGATAAAGAATGGGAAAGATACATACATGCCCTTAGAACAAGACATGTTAGGATTAGGGATGGAGAAGATGAGCTCATTTAGGGGGAAACCCTTGTTGGTGGGGTGTATACACCAAAATTAGGATATCAAACCTTGTGTACAACTAATGAAAAGGTATATAGGGTCTAGTCATGGAAGGACATATGGAAGTTTAAATGTCCTCTAAAGGCATAGATTTTTTTATGTCTAACCTTAAATAATAAGGCCCTTGCTTCGGACAATATACAAAAAATAAGTATGCAGGGCCCAAGCTAGTGTATTCTTCATAAAGATAGCAACAAGGAAATTGACCATTTACTATTGAAGTGTACATACACAAAAAAGTCCAAAAATAGTTGAAGACTTTGACTAGTTTTGATCTCGACTTAGAAGTGGAATGAACTGATTAACATATTGAATAAAACAAACATAGAGATATGAAGAATAACACAGATATCCAGTGAACAATATCTTCAATTGAGTAATGAAATAGGTTGAAACTATAAAACGACATAACTGAAACACTTGCTCGAATGGTGGTAGCTATCTCTGAGAAGAGATGTGGCTGCTACGTGCATACGTCTGAGCAGAATGGATTACAATGAGGCTCCAGAGGCATTTTTTATATTACTCATGAATTCCAAAACCCTAGAAGGTGAAACTATAAAATTCATGTGGGCCCCTATGGGTAAGTTGGTGTAAGTCAATACCTCAACTTCCCAGGGTCATAACTTTTGCATATGACCTATGTTTTAGGCGTGTAATAGCCCATTGGAAAGGTCTTTTAGAGAAATACACATTCAGACATCAAACTCTGATTCCGTCTACAGTTTGACTATGGAGAGACAAAAAACAATGTTTAGGGCCCCAAAATGGCCCTGGAAGTATAACAAGATGTGTTGACATGAAAACATACAAAATAAGCCAGTTGGATTAGGCGAGAGGCCACTAGTATCCACCTGGAGGATGTGTGGGGCTTCAGAAAGCCCTAGAAGTGTAGAAACCACAATTACAAAGAAGTACAAAAGAACGTGTTGAACAAAAATGGACAAGATGAGCCAGTTGGAATAGGTGGGTGGCCAACAATATCCACCTAGATCAATCTCCCCCCCTTAGGAAGCAATGGTCTCCATTGCATTGAGTTCCCCCATCAAGTGAGGAAAATTATGTTGGATTTGGACCTGGGTGAGCCACTTGCCTCGGTTGATCCAGGTGGATATTGGTGGCCACCCACTGTTTCCAACTGGCTCAAAACATTTTTCTGGCAATTTTGGTAATTTACTATTTTTAGCAGTTTTTAACTTCCAGGCCATTTTGAGGCCCTAAACGAAATTTTTGGGAAAATGGGGAGAAATATGGAAGTTTCTTATATATTTAATCCAAAATGAATCTCCTCAATGATACCTTTCCAACGGGCTATCATGCGCCTAAAACAGAGATCGTATGAAAAAGTTATGACCCTAGGAAGTTGATGTACTAACTTACCCAAACGGGGCTCACATGACTTTTGGCACTTCATCTCCTAGGGTTAGGTTTTTGGATGTATAGGGTTTTGGGCATTCCTGTTTATTGTAAAAATGAGTTCAAATCCTCATTGTAATCATATTCTTGTGAATGCTAGTAGCTGTCACATCCCTTCTCAGAAATAAGTTGCCACCATTCTAGCGAGTCTTTCACTCTGTATTTTTACAGTCTCTAATACATTTTGGTTATATTATTGGATATTCATGATATCTTTGTGCATTTATTTATTATATATCCTCTCTCATTTTGTGCCGAAAATAATCCAGATCAGTGGTATCAGAGAAGGTTTCTCTTGATCATTTTTTTTAGTGCATTTCCCCAACGAGGTCCAAGTATAGAAGTTGGGTGTCGAGCTTATATCTCTTGAAGAAAATCACTCTCATATGCAAAAGAAACCATCCATGGCGGAAGAAAAGAAATATGAAGGAGTAGACGATTCTATCAATCTGTTGCTTGAGTAAGTTCTCACACGACAGAGAGACAAAATGATGGAGAATTTTTCCCACATTCTTCAACACCTGTCGATAGCATCAGGTGGATCTTCATCAAACAACCACTTTGGAAGCACCTCTCCTTTCAAGGTACATGTTAATTTTGATATTCCCATATTTGAAGGTCAGATAGATGCGGATGCCCTAGACAAATGGTTAAATCTTTTAGAAGGTTATTTCTCTGTTCATAATTTGTTTGATAGGAAAAACATCACCTTCACACTCCTTAAATATCTCCCCCATGTCAAACATTGGTGGGAAACTTACTGGGAGAAAAGTTCAATAGAGGATTCTCGAATATATGGGGTCGAGCCCACTTGGGATTTTTTTGTGGATGCGGTAAACAAAAAATATTACCCTATTGGCAACTATGAGGACCAGTACATGAGATGGACCACGCTATGGAAAAAGAGGGGCCAAGCAGTTATGGAGTTCACCAATACCTTCTATACCTTGTGCACCAAGTTGGGTATCAAAGACTCCGAACGACATTTGGTTTGAAATATCGTGGGGATCTACATAGATACATCCAAACTGAAATCGATTTTCTGGATATCTCATCACTCGGTGTTGCTTATCAATATGTTGTTGAAATCGAGCAAAAATTTAAGCACCAGAATAAATGAGAGTTTGGGTCTGCAAAAACACAACAACAAAAGTATGACAAAGATGGCCCTAACAAACAGTCTCCCAAAAACTAGTCCAAGCCACAGGAAAAGAAGGGTCATTTGAAGACAAAGAAAGATACCATAAAATGGTGTGCTTTCCACAAAATCCCCTGGCACAACACTGATGAATGTCGCTCAAAAACATAATTGGTGGCTGAGATCAAAGACAAGGAGATGAACTCTAATTCTGAAAATACTGGTAAATGACAAATCATTTACGCAGACCCCATTGTTAATGTCGCGACTGTAGCAATTCAACCAGAAGAACCAACAGATCTTGAAGAGGGGGAGCACCTTTTTCATTCACAGATATGGGTGAAGGGGACCCTGCTACATTTTATTGTTGATAGCGGAAGCCAGAAGAACCTCATCTTAGCAGAGGTCATCAAACAATTGGGATTGTCGACAACACCACACCCGCAACCATACAACATTGGGTGGCTTAGCCAAGGATGAGATCTTGGTGTCATCTAGCAGTGTCGATTGTCATATGACATCTAGCCCTTCAAGGATGAGGTATTATGTGATGTTTCCCCACTGTATGTCTATGATGTTCTCTTGGGCCAGCCAAATATGTGGAGACACCATGTTGTTTATGAGTCTCGACCCCGTCGTGTCATTGTTTCTCTAGGGGGTCATCTCTACAAAATACCAGAGATAGTTCTAACTATTGTCCCACTTAAACAGTGCCACAAGGTAGTATCTCATACTGCAAAATCTAGCTTCTTCACAATTTGTTCAAAAGGGGAACAAAAGGACACTACAACCACTACAGCCTCACCCCAAGCACCTTCTATCCAATAGAAGCAGGTCGACAAGGTTGCAGCAAAGCACAGAGATTCCTTTTGCAGACCATCCTCTCGTGTAGCTCAACTTGTTGAACAACCTTCACCTCAACATGTTCATGACAGACTTCCACAAACTGAGCAACACGACCTCTCCAGCAAGGCAAGCATCTCACCATGATTCAGATTCAACAAACATTTTTTCCTCTCCCCTGGGCACTCAACGCACTAGAGACCATTGCTTCCTAAGGAGGGAGGATTGATCCAGGTGAATATCAGTGGCCACCCACCTTTTCCAATTGGCTCAAAACAGTTTTCTCGCAATTTTGGCAATTTACTATTTTTAGCAGTTTTTAACTTATGGGGCCATTTTGGGGCCCTAAACGATGTTTTTGGGAAAACGGGGAGATATATGGAAGTTCCTTCCATATTTCCTCCAAAATGAATCTCCTCGACGATACCTTTCCAACGGGCTATCATGCGCCTAAAACGGAGATCGTATGCAAAAGATACAACCACGGGAAGTTGATGTACTAACTTACCCAAATAGGACCCACATGACTTTTGGCGCTTCATCTCCTAGGGTTAGGATTTTGGATGTCTAGGGTTTTTGGCATTCCTATTTATTGTAAAAAGGCCTTCAGAGCCTCATTGTAATCATCTTCTTGTCAATGCGAGTGGTCATCACACCTCTTCTCAGAGATAAGATGCCACCATTCTAGCGAGTCTTTCACTCTGTATTTTTACAGTCTCTGATACATTTCTGTTATAATATTGGATATCCGCGATATCTTTGTGCATTTATTTATTATATCTCCACTCTCATTTCATGCTGAAAATAATATGGATTAGTGGTATCAGAGAAGGCTGCTCTTGATCACTTTTTTCAGTGCATGTCCCCGAAGAGGTCCAAGTATAGCAAGTTGGGTCTTGAGCTTGTCTCTCTTGAAGATGATCGCTCTCGCACGCCCAAGAAACCCTCCATGGTGGAAGAAAAGAAAAATGATGGAGCAGATGATTCTATCAATATGTTGCTTGAGCAAGCTCTCATGCGACAGAGGGACGAAATGATGGAGAATTTTCCCACATCCTTCAACGCCCGCTGATAGCAACAGGTGTATCTTCGTCAAACAACCACTTTGGAAGCACCTTTCCTTTGAAGGTATAGGCTAATTTTGATATTCCCATATTTGAAGGTCAGATAGATGCAGATGCCCTAGACAAATGGTTAAATCTGTTATAATTTTATTTCTCTGTTCATAATTTTTCCGACAGGGAAAACATCACCTTCACACTCCTTAAATCTCTCCTCCATGTCAAACATTGGTGGGAAACTTACTGGGAGAAAATTTCCACAGAGGATTCTGGAATATATGGGGTCGAGCCCACTTGGGATTTTTTTGTGGATGCGATAAAGGAATAGTATTACACTGTTCGCAACTATGAGGACTAGTACATGAGATGGACCACACTATGGCAAGAGAAGGGCCAAGCAGTTCTGGAGTTCACCAATACCTTCCATACCTTGTGCACCAAGATGGGTATCAAAGACTCCGAACGACATTTGGTTATGAAATATCATGGGTCTCTACACAGATACATCCAAATTGAAATGGATTTTCTGGATATCTCATCACTCGGTGCTGCTTATCGATATGTTGTTAAAATCGAGCATAAATTTAAGCACCAAAACAAATGGGAGTCTGGGTATGCAAATCCACAACAACCAAAGTATGACAAAGACGGACCTAACAAACAGTCTCCTGAAAACTAGTCTAATCCATAGGAAAAGAAGGTTCATGGGAAGACAAAGAAGGACACTGAAAAATGGTGTGATTTCCACAAAATCTCATGGCACAACACCGATGCATGTCTCTCAAAACATTCATTGGTGGTCGAGATCAAAGACAAGGAGCCGAACCTTGATTCTGAATCTGATTCTGAAAATATGGGTAAAGGACAGATCATTGATGCAGACCCCACTACTATTGTCACAACCGCAACAATTCAACCAGAAGAACCAACATATCCTGAAGAGGGAAAGTGCATTTTTCATTCATAGATGTGGGTGCAGGGGACCCCGCTGCATTTTATTGTTGATAGTTGAAGCCAGAATAACCTTATCTCAGCAGGGGTCGTCAAACAGTTGGGATTGTCGACAACACCACACTCGCCACCATACAATATCGGGTGGCTTCGCCAAGGACGAGATCTTTGTGTTAGCCAGCAATGTCAATTTTCATACGGCATCCATCCCTTTAAGGATGAGGTATTATGTGATGTTGCCCCACTGGATGTATTTGATGTTCTCTTGGGTCATCCATATATGTGGAGATTCCATGTTGTTTATGAGTCTCGACCCCACAGTTTCATTGTTTCTCTAGGGGGTCATCTCTACAGAATACCAGAGGTAGTTCTGACTATTATTCCACCTAAATAGTGTTGCAAGTCAGTATCTCATACTGCAAAATTCAGCTTCTTCACAATCTATTCAAAAGGGGAACAGAAGGACACTACAACCACTATAACCTCTCCCCAAGCACCTTCTATCCAACAGAAGCAGGTCGACAAGGTTGAAACAAAGTGCACAGATTCCTTCTTCACATTGTCCTCTCATGTGGCTCGACTTGTTGAATAGCCTCAACCTCAACAGGTTCATGACAGACTTCCACAAACTGAGCAGCGCGACGTCTCCAGCAAGGCAAGCAGCTCACCAAGATTCAGATTCAACAAACATTTTTTCCTCAACCCCCAAGCACTCAACACAATGGAGATCATTGCTTCCTTAGGAGGGAGGATTTATTTAGGTGGGTATCGGTAGCCACCTGCCTTTTCCAACTGGCTCAAAATAGTTTTCTCACAATTTTGGTAATTTACTATTATTAGTAGTTTTTAACTTCAGGGGCCATTTTGAGGCCCTAAACGACGTTTTTTGGAAAATGGAGAAAAATATGAAATTTCCTTCAATATTTCCTCCAAAATGAATCTCCTCGGTGATACCTTTCCAACGGGCTATCATGCGCCTAAAACGGAGATCATATGCAAAAGTTACGACCCTGAGAAGTTGATGTACTAACTTACCCAAATAGGGCCCACATGACTTTTGGCGCCTCATATCCTAGGGTTAGGTTTTTGGATATCTAGGGTTTTTGGCATTCCTGTTTATTGTAAAAATCCCTTCGGAGCCTCATTGTAATCATCTTCTTGCGAATGCGAGTAGTCATCACATCTCTTCTCAGAGATAAGATGCCACCATTCTAGCGAGTCTTTCACTCTGTATTTTTATAGTCTCTGATACATTTTTGTTATATTATTGGATATCTGCAATAGCTTTGTGCATTTATTTATTATATCTCCGCTCTCATATCATGCCGAAAATAATCTGGATCATTGGTATAGGATTTTCCCTGCCTTGACAACCCAATAAAGCTGGATCCTCTGCTGGTGAGTTCCCTTGACCTGTGTGTGCACTATCTTATCAGTGGATGTTTGTTCCATGTCATTAGGGTTGAGCTCTGTTGGTGTAAGTCCTTCTACGATCTCTGAGGTATCCAATAATGGTGGAAAATATGGTCGAAGGAGGTCCACATTGAACACTAGATGTAGGCCAAGGAAGGGGGGATTGTTGAGCTCAAAATAATTGCTACCCATATCCTCGGTGATAGTGTAAGGCCCATAGCAAAGTGGTAAAAGCTTCTGATGGGGACTTGTGAGACACTCCTTCTACAAATGTAACTAGACTTTGTCACCAACCTAAAACTGGTGTGGTACCCTGTGTTGATCATAGTGTTGCTTGTACTTAGCATTGGATTTCTGCAAAATCTCTTAGACCTGTTGGCAGATGTGATGAATATGCTCAATGAATCTAGTGGCTTTGTCAATTGCAAAATGATCATGGGAAGAGTCTGTCTGTGAGGTGGAAAGAGGAAGTGAAACGTTAATGGGTCCCGAGGGTTGGAATCTCAGACCCACCTGAAATGGGCTATGACCGATGAAGCTATCGAGAGCCATGATGTAATTGTGTTGAACATAGGGGAGACTCTTGTCCCATGTACGTGGATGCTTAGAATTGTACATGCACAGGATGTGCATAATCATCCAATTGGAAACCTTTGTTTGGTCATCGGTTTGGGGGTGGAAAGCAGTGGATTTTGTGAGCTTGGTGTCCAACGGTGACCAGAGACTCGACCAAAATGTTTTGAGGAACCTGTTGTCTCGGTCGGAGATGATGGTCTATGGTATCCCAAAGTGGACCCACACTCGTTCGAAGAAGAGCTTGGTAGTATTTGTCATTGTGATATTCTTCTTCGAGGCTGTGATGATGGCCATCTTCAAAAATTGATCAACGACCACAAATATGAAGTCATTTCCTTGCTTGGTGGATGGCAGGCCAGACATGTAATCCATTGAGATGGATTCCCAAGGATTCTCGAAAATAGGAAGAGGGGTGTATAAGCCTTGCTTCTTATGGTTGGCTTTGCAATGGCACATGCAGTGCAAGATATGATATACTTGTTTACATCATGTTGAAGTTTTGGCCAATAAAAATGTTTATGCAGAACGGCCATACTTTTCTCCATGCCAAAATGTCCTACCACCCGATTGTAGTGGGCTTCGCAAATTCACTTTGCACGCTCTCTTGTAGGAACATAGAGATGGCCCAGGTTTCATAAGAGTCTGTCCTGAATGTGAAAATCGATGACATTCATGCATGTACCCAAGAGTTTATAGGTGGTGGTGAAGTATGGATCTTGTTGATACAGTTGGGGCCACTCGGATGCTGCATGCCCATGGGAATGGAGCACAGTGGTGAGTGCAGCCACAGGAGGCCGACTGAGGTAGTCAATGACACGATTTGAGATACCTATCTTATACTTGATGTTGAGATGGAACTGTTGCATGTAGGTATAGCACTTCTGATGGTGGTCATTTTGCAATTTTCCTTGTGTCTGTATGAACTACAGAGGCATGTGATCAGTGTGTATGATCATCTCTTTTCTCAGAATGTAATGTTTCCATTGACGACAGGCTTGTACAATGGAATATATTTCCTTGTAATGCGTAGGGTATTTCCAGATAGTATCGAATATTGTCTCACTATGGTATGCCATCGGATGCTCATACTAAGTGAGAACTGCACCCATAGCATAATTAGATGCATCAGTCTCAATCTCGAACGGTTGCTACAGATCGAGAAAGGATAGTATTGGAGATGAGCACAAGCGATGCTTCATATCATTGAATAATCGTTGTTGTTCCTTCCCCCACATAACTTGGACCTACCACTGCCCTTGGTCACATGGTTGAGGGCCCATGCAATATGGGAGAATTCCAACACGAACTGTCGGTAGAAGTTGGCTAGTCCCAAGAAGCTCTGAAGCTCAGTCAGTGTGGTTGGGGTTGCCCAGTCATGGATGACTTGTATATTATCTGGATCAACATGTACCCCATGCTCATCAACAATGTAGCCCCAGTATTGGACCTTTTTCATGCCAAAAAAGCATTTTTCCAAGTTGGCATATAGCTTGTGCTACTGCAAAGTGCTCAAAACCTGTTGAATATGCCGCATGTGCTCCTCCCACGTTCTGATGAAGATGAGGATGTCATCAAAATATACCATCACAAAGGTGTTGATTGAGGATCTAATTACATCATCCATCAACCTCATGAAAGTGRWTGGTGCATTTGTTAATCCAAAGGGCATGACTAGCCATTTGAAGAGACCTTCTTTAGATTTGAAGGTTTTCTTCCATACATCAGTTGGCTCGATGGGAACCTAGTGGTAGCCAGACTTTAGGTCAATCTTGTTGAAGTACTTTTCCCCCTTGAGTTGGTCAAGAAGGTCATCAATACTTGGAATGGGGTACCAATTCCTAACTATGATTTTGTTGCTTTGTAGTCAATGCAGAGTCGCCATGTCACATCCTTCTTCTGCACCAGTACAATCGGGCTTCCACAAGGGGAGGAATTGGGTCTAATGTGCCCCTTTTGAAGAAGCTCTTGGATATGTCACTTGTTTTCATCATTTTCCATCATCGAGCGATGATAGACTGGTCCACTAGGTAGAGGTGCATCGGGGCTCAGATCAATTCAATGCTTGACTTGGCACTGTTTCGATACCCATGTAGGTGAGGAGAAGATGTATATGTATTCTTCCATGATCCCGTCCACTTGCTTCTGCTGCAAAGAGAGGCTTGGTGTAGAGGCCATGGATGTGGCAGTGACCTTCTTCTTACTATGAGCATGGATCACAAAGAATATGAACTTCTCGGTCTATGAGATGACCTTACTGCATTGCTTAGCAGAGATTAAAGAAATAGAAGTAGGCGGCACTACCTCTAGTATCATGTACAATTTTCTACCCAAAGTAATAATAACACTGTGAGGTCTAGACTCATACATAGCATGACAATTCCACAAATATGGTTGTCCTAAAAGAACATTGCCAATGTCAAGGGGGGGATTATCACACAGTACCTCATATTTGAAAGGCTTGATGTCATAGAGCAGACGACATTGTTGGCTAACACGGAGATCTCTTCCTTGGAAAAGTTAGTCAATGGTGTAGGGATGTGGGTGTGATGTCGTGTGCAGTTCTAGTTGCTTGAAGACCTCTACTAAAATTAGGTTATTCTGACTCCTGCTATCGACAATGAAATGAAGTGGATCCCCCTTTACCCACATCTGCGAGTGAAAGAGGCATTCTCCTTCCTCTGGTTCTTCTGGTTCTCTTGGTAAGACTTTGGTGGTAGCGACAATGGCACTGGGTTCAGCATCAATAATCTGCTTCCCTCCTTCAAGATTTGATTCAGAATCAGAATTGACCTCTAACTCGGAAGCCTTCAATTCGGCCATGAGTGACTTCTTGGAGTGGAATTCTTCGGTGTTGTGCCAAGGGATTTTATCATACTCACACCATTTTCCCATTTCCTTCTTCATCTTTTCATTGCCCTTCTTGTGTTGTGGCTTGGACTAGTTGTCCTGAGGGTGGCCATATCGAATTGGTCCCTTGTTATGTGGGTTGGGGATGCCTTTTCCCTTCTTCGGCTATGAGTGGTTTGTAGATCCAAACTCTCACCTTTTCTTCTTAAATTTATGCTCAATATTGACCGCATATCTATAAGTCATGCCCAATGAGGTGATGTCCAGAAACTCCATTTATGCTTGAATGTATCTATGCAAACAACCATGGTATTTGAGCACCAGATGACGCTCAGAGTCTTTGATACCCAATTTGGTGCGCAGGGTATGGAAAATATTGGTGAAATCGGGTACTGTCTGGTCCCTTTCCTGACGTAAGGTGGTCCATCTGGTGTATTGGTCCTCGTAGCTTCCAACAGGGTATTATTGTTCTTTAATGGCATCCCGGAAGGAATCCCATGTAGGGTCACCACAAAAATTCCAGATTCCTCTATGGCCCTTTGCTCAGAGTAATTATCCCACCAGTCTTTAACATGGGGAACGACCTTGAGGAGTGCAAAAGTGATATTTTCCCTATCGGAAAAATTATGGACTGAAAAATACCCTTCGAGCAGATTCAACCATTTATCTACAACCTTCTCATCTATTAGTCCTTCAAATAATGGAATATCAAAATTTATTTGTACCTTGAAGGGGGTTGCATGGTCGCTTGATGAAGATGATTCTCCTATGGGAAGTCGTCGAAGGATCTGCGTGAAGTTGTCCATCATTTCATTCCTTTGTCGCACGAGTGCTTCCTCAAGAAAAATTTTAATAGGATCTCCTACTCCATAATATTTCTTTTCATCCCCCATGGGTTGTTTTTGGGCTCAGTGTGGCATATCTTGCAATGGATCGATTGGTTCAAGTCCCAACTTCTTGTACCCAGATCTTGTCAGGGACATGCACGAAGAAAAATAAATGAAGAGCGGACCACTCTGATGCCACTGATCCTTATTTAGGAGAAGAATGAACTGATTAACAAACTAAATACAATAAACATAGATATATGAAGAATAACACAGACATCCAGTGAAAAATATCTTATATTTAATAATGAAATAGGATGAAACTGTAAAACTACAGAACCGAAACACTTGCTCAAATGGTGGTAGCTATCTCTGAGAACAGATGTGGCTACTACATGCATCTGTTTGACAAGAATGGATTACAATGAGACTCCAGAGGCCTTTTTTATATTAATCATGAATTCCAAAACCCTAGACATCCTAAAACCTAACCCTAGAAGGTGAAACGCCAAAAGTCATGTGGGCCCCTATGGGTAAGTTGGTGTAAGTTGGTACCTCAACTTCCCAAGGTCGTAACGTTTGCATATGAACTCCATTTTAGGTGCATGATAGCTCGTTGGAAAGGTATTTAAGATAACTACACATTCCGTTGGAAAGGTATTTAAGGTATTTCAGAGAAATTTTTCATAACTCTAACTCTGTCTATAGTTTGATTGTGGTGAGACAAAAAAACAAGGTTTAGGTCCCCAAAACGGCCCTGGAACTAAAGCAAGATGTTCCAACATGAAAAAATACAAAATAATCCAGTTGGATTAGGAGAAAGGCCACTAGTATCCACTTGGAGGATGTGTGCGGCTTCAGATAGCCCCAAAAGTGTAGAACCCAGAATTACAAATAAGAACAGAAGAACGTGTTGAACAAAAACAGACAAGAGGAGCTAGTTGGAATAGGTGAGTGGCCACCAATATCCACTTGCATCAACTTTAAATGGGGTATGTGGTGGAAAATCCATAAAGGAGGTACCCCACAAATGTTGTTCGAATCCCAAAGAAAAAAAGTACAAGGCGCGACCTTTACTTACATCATGGGAATTATAGCTAGTGTGTAATTCCCAAATATTTGAAGGTAAACTGATCCATCCTATATAGTGTGCTATGAATATTATGTCTATCCTAGATGAATGTACATTGGCCATTAGGATCAAGCCACCTAGACAATTCTCTAAGGAAAAAATTGATAAAAGTTGTGCATGGCTTATTTTGATGGAGCTTATCGAGGTGACTTGCCAAACTATGGTGTTGGATGTGTGAAATTTTGAAATGATCACCATTTAATCTCTTTCAAAGAAATATTAGGCAGAGGGACCAATAATGAGGATGAAATATTGGAACTAAAGTTGTTGTTATCCTTGGAAATAGAGAAAAGTGCACATAAACTACAATTTTTTGGTGACTCTCAATCTATGGTGAATTGAAAGAATGGAATAACATCCTTAGGGAACTGCATTCTTCAACCTGTATTTGAAGATATCCAACTAACCCATATTTTATTTAAATTTTTATATTTTCAACATGTGTATAGAGAAAGAAATAAGGAAGTCGATGGCCTCTCGAAAGCTAAACTACTATTGGACGAAGGAACTTGGATCATTCAAGAAATAGTGGAGGAGTACTCAACTGAATACACTTGTTGGGCCTCAGTTTTGATAGGTTTTCGAGGATTATTTCGCTTAACATTCCATGATTATTTTATCATGTGTACCTTCACTACCTTATATTATCCTATTTCATCTATTATCATCCATTTTCACTCGTGTGAACTTCATTAGGAATAAAAGTGATAATATGGTTGAATTCTCATGTTTTGATGATTGCTTGGAGTAGATTTTGTGATGTCCCAACTTACTCCTAAAAGTTGTAATAGGTTTTGGTCATTTCTAGTTACTACTGAAATTGCAATCTATGTGACTATAGGAACTACAGGCTTTGACTACTGGAATTCATGTAGCAGCATGTTTCTAGAAGCAGTTTTGCCACAAAATTTTCGGACATAGGAAGACAAATTTAGAAAATTGAAGACATGGGTTTTGTTCAGAGCATGATAATTTGAGTAAGCATGGGAAGATTTCTCAGAAAATGTACGACTAGGGAAATAGGGGTTGATCTTCAAGACGTATTTTCCCATAAATCTTGTAGCGCCTTGAATTCCTGTAGTGCCTTAATGTTCGAGATGGTTGCACCTCTTGTGGACGAAATTGGGAATATGGGTTTGTTACACACCAAAATGTCACAGTTAGGTGTCATGTCTTTTACACACCTTAAGTGTCATAAAGTGTCATAAAGTTTCATATGTGCCTTACTAAGTGTCGCATTCACTTTCACAAGTGTTTTATGCACCTTACTCAGTCTCACATGCACTTTATTTAGTGCCGTAAGTATTGACACCATGAATAAATGTTGGTTGTGTTCCCTAAGCCATGGTGAATCAAAAAAAATTTAGAAAATGTCGAAACCTAACCACTTTCCCTGAGGTTTGAGCCTTGTTTGACCACTAACGCCCCCTTGCCCATGTATAGGGAGCGTTAACACTCCCTAAACAACTATGGGGGAGCGTTAGTATTGGGGGATCATTAGTTCAGCTAGAGCTAATTCACATTTTTTTGTGGGCAAATCCCAATATACTTTTGTATGTTTATGGTCAAAGGATGACTCATACACCTAAGGAGTAACCATTCCCTTGAAATTTTACAATGGTTAAACCTCTCAAGTATAATATAAACAAGGTCATTCATGGGTAAAAGGGGAAGGAATCCATTAAAGTATCATAATTTTTATCTCAAGACATTTATGTAAGGGATGGACTGGAGAACTTGGAGAGGACTGTTGCAGCATCACAGGTGATTTGTAAGTGCCTTCTTATTGGCTTTCCATTAATATCAACTTGGCCTATTCCTTTCACTATGTTGTTCATGATAGTGTATATGCTTAAGTTAAATAGGGTATAGATAGATTTAGTTCTTACCTAACAAGAACTAGTAGAAGTAGAAAGGTTTTTCTACCTCTTGTTTTGCAAGTCTCTTTGATCACTGAAGGAATTGGAACAATGAGGTAAAAGGATATAGTAGCGAGGATAAACTTTAGGAAATAAGTAAGTCTCCCTTCTTCTATCTATAGGTTAATGAACTAGATATACAAGGAAAGTAGTAACCATTTGTTCTATCTTAGATCATAGGTTGATCTAAGGAGAGTTCAACCTATCCGCGAGGTGAATTTCTCACAACAGAAAAATGGTGACTCCACTAGGGAATGACTTTGACTAGTCTTCCCTTGCTTCGCTTAGTCGTTGTTGAGTCATGTTTGTGATTTGATATTGTTTGATTCTTGATTTTGGACTATTTCCCTTCCCTCTGCTTCATTGATAAGTTTACAAAGTCATTAACCTAGTCTTTATTCAGTCTGGGAACTGTTTTGTGTGTTTTTCAACACTTCCAGGAATTAATGCTCCCCCTGAGTGGCTTACAAAGTGTTAACACTCCCCTACAATGGCTTACACAGTGTTACTAACGCTCCCTGCTAGGATTTTGGGGAGATTTAACCCCCTTATCAACGCCATCTCTCCCTTGTTACAGGAGCATTGATCTCCTTTTTTTCTTGGTTTCAAGAGTTTTTTCCATGTTTTTCTCAATCCTTTGATTGGAGACTTTGTGCCAGAGTCCTATAAGTTTGTTTTTGACTTTGTTTTTCTAAGAGATTGACATTTATCACTTCTCATACCTCCCTTGAATTTTCAAATTCTTTAAGTTGTGAAATTGTATGGTTACTTTAGGTTAACAAGATCCCTTGGTCCAGCCTGCCTTCCAATAGTCTGATCTTCATCCTGAAAGTCTTCATACTTCTTATTAACTTAATTTTTTTTTAAGTTTTCATCAACTAGAAATTGCAAAGGTTGCTTTATTTTGAGTTTATTTGTTGCCTTATTTAGAAATCTTTGGTATTTTGAATACTTGAGACTCTATTGTCATTGCAACCCAGCCTTAATATTTGATTTCTGCTGCCCATTTTTTAGGATTTCTAAGAGTGATCTTCTTCTTTATCTTTTACACTTTTTTGAGTCCTTGATTGAACAAGTTATCTTACACTTGATTTCTTTTAGTTCTCATAAAACCTTTTGAGTTCACTTTGTTTGATTTCCTTTTTGCTTCATGCTCCTTTGTGTCAAAGATTGATTTCTTCCATACCCATTGAAATATATGAAGCATAAAACTTCTACATTTGAAGATATTTCATTGCGCATACAATCAAACAAAGAGAATTTTTTAATTCCTAGGGATTTTGTTTTGGTACATCTCATATTAGCTAGTCTTGCATTTTCTTTAGGATTTCAGATTTGTTTTATAGTTTGGCATCATTTCAAAAATTTGCATGATATTGAGTGCTTGTTAAGAAGAAAAAGACTCTTCTCCTTTTCATAGATAGAATTCATCTAAAAGAAACGATTGCATTTCATTATTTTTTCATTATATTGGAGTCGAGTATCACACATCATTAATTTCATCTTCATGAACTTTTTTGAGTAACAAAGCCATTAAAATCAACCAGTGCACTAATAAAATCAACTAGAAATTTTTGGTTTATAGTACACCAACAGTAGCATAAAGTTAGAATATTTGAACTAGGAAAAGTGAGACAATTGTCCAAGATTACTAAACAAGATTGTAGAACACTAAAGAGTGTCAAATCTAGCTATCGTATAAACATAGCTAAGAACCCTCTCTAACACAAGGGATAAACATGAGGTCACATGTGGAAGAGAAGCAAAGATTACTCCTCCAAAGCTTGACCAATCATAGTGGAAAGATCGTATATAAGGGGTTCTTCTTGAAGTGTTACTATTTCATTTGGTCTTGGTTCTTTGTGAATTTCAAATCCGTTTGAGGTCCTCAAGAGTTTTACCGATCCACTTGTCTTCAGTATTCTAGAAGAGATACATACTTTGATATCCTTCCCATACGTTCGGTCTCAATTGTCGACTGTACCCCCCCCAGAGGCCGACTATGATTCAGTAACCTTAGTGGCCTTACCTAGGTATCTATAGAAGTGACTATGGGTGGATTCCCACAGTACCTGGGGCAGACATCGTATCACAATTTCAGTGCCATTAGAAGGTGACCCTGTGAAGCGAGGGTTTCTTGCACCGAGAAGGGATGTTACATGGAGGTCTAGGTAATTGCTTCTCATATCTTCGTTGACAGCTTGATATCACATCTTCGGAATATCCTTCTATTGTTGCTTTGTTGATTACTTGTAGATCTTTTCTATGGGTGTGTTCTTTTGAAGTTCGTAGTTGGCCTTAAGGATTGTTGTTTTTCTTTCACTGTGGTCGATCGAGGGCTTTGAAGATCTCGCGGAATGAAAGGTTTGGATCATAAAGTTCAAGAAACTCAACACGATCCTTCTTACGAAGGAATGGTCAAAGAACAAACTTCTTAAACTAGGAGTGTAGCTCTATGAAGTGGCCAAGACACATAAGAACATGTCACAACCTTCATGGAAGGCCTTGCATATTACCCAAATCCCCTTTTTACTGATCCACTCAGCCAATTTATCGTTGATCAACCATCCATGATATTTCTTGATGCTTATTCTTCTTACCATCTACCAAATGGTTAATCTCCTCTAGTTGACCCTACAAGAGAACATATCAATACTACTAGTGATTATTCTTTACTGGGAACATTTGTGACCCAATTTACTTCGACACAACCACTTGTGAGTACATCTTCATCTGCACATGGTCTAGATAATATTATTGCTTCACTACTCCCACATATGCACATACCAAGTGATTTACTTGGTCATCCCATTGATTAGATGGCCAGCAGTCAAGTCGTTCAAACAACCACATTGACACAAGATACTCAACCCACATATCCAACTTTACAAATGGGGGGTTCTCCTATACCCTTCGTTGGATGAAAACCTTAATTTGTTAGAGGGAGACCCTCAACTATGAGGCAAACTCCTATTTGGGGCCACAGCAACAAAACTAGGAGAAAACCACTCTTGCAAGCCCTTCCATCCCTACTATTGGCATTTATCATGGACAACCATATCCATGAGTTGAAAATCCTCTATGGATTCAACCTAATCCGATAGGAATTCCTCAGCAAGGAACTTTTCCCCATCAATCTGTGAACCCCATGATTCCAACACAACATCCCCCTCAGACACAATATATGGGAAATCCATTAGGCCAACCTCCATACATGGGGGGACCTTCAAGTCAACTGCAGTACATGGGGGGACCCTCAGGTCAACCAAAATACATGGGAGGACCTTCAAGTCAACCACAGTACATGGGGAGACCCTCAGGTCAACCAAAATACATGGGGGGTTAGCCACAGTACATGGGAGAACCATCTAGTTTTTCCATTCCGTCGCAACCTATATATGGTCCTATTGTTGTTCCTATCTTACATGGTTACTACTAGTATCCACAGGCTACTCGACAAATTCCTTTCTTGGCTAAATTAGATCTCCTTGATCTATTGCATTTGACCAATGATCCCATACTGCATGCCCCATTTTGGCCTCTAATCCTTCCCAAACTACCATCCGATATCCAAAAATTCGACGAGAAAACTGGAGAAGACTCTAATAACCATGTATTGACCTTCCATATCTAGTGTTCTTCAAACTCCTTAATGGACGATTCCATTCATTTATGACTTTTCCAAAGAAGCCTCACAAGATCGGCATCCAAATGGTATATTTAATTGTCTTGACACTCCATTGGTGACATTAATACTTTGGCTATGGATTCTTTTACACATTTACAATTTTCGATTCGATATGAAACCAGTACAAAGATTTTGACTTCGCTTAGGCAATCCACTTGTTAGCACCAAGATTTTTTCTTAGAATTCTTTAAGAACAAGCCCAGTATCCATCATAATATAAATGATTAAAACATGTTTATACTTGATTGGATCAACAAGACTGAGTAAGAAAGGGAGAGGTCAACAAATTATCTGTAGAGGCATTACATTGGGCATGGAGTCATAAACACCCTATATATCAAAGGAAATCAAGTTGCACACTAGAAAAAATGGCTATATAATGATGAACAGAAGAATGGAGTAGATGATAAAAATGTAGAAAATCCATCATACATATATCCTTTCTGCAAATAGATTAAAGAGTGCTTAAACAACAAACAATGAAATATATAAGCTACAGTAGATCCTCTGATGCTCATGAATCCATCAATCAATGGTATCTATGATCCTCAAAGAATGCAATCTATTTAAGTAAAAAGATAAGGTAAAATGAAAACAAAGAAAAACAACAGTTGATAAATGACTTCATGAATCTTCAATGGTAGAAATGCTTACAGCATAGGCCCTTAGGCTTTACAAATAAACATACACAGTGTTGTGCTCCTCCTAAAGCCCCTCTCTAGTCTATAACTCAACCCTTTAATTAACAAAACAAATTCTATCTATAGTGTATCATTCCTTTCTACTCTAAAGAGGTCGAATCCCAAGTGGTTGCATTGCATTCCCTTTTCTCTAGGAGTTGTTACAACAAGGTGAAACAGAAAATCCACCTAGCTCCTATTTTTTTGGATCTTGTGTATTGTGATAAATGATTTTTGAAACAATTCATGTTTCTTGATCTGGTGTTAGGACACATGTCCATATACCTCATAGGAAACCATTCTAACCCCCTCAGACAGGTAGCAGCCCTCCTACAACTTGGATTCCAACAAACGGTCAAATTCGTAGTGTATGCACTGCAAACTTTCTTGTAGGTGATGTTTTCAACTTTTCTCTGAAACGCCCAACCAGGTCGGGTTGATTTTTTGTCAGGAAGTCAACGATATTATGATTCATCTTCAAAGAAAATTTTATAATAACCCATATTATCATTTAAATGTTATGATGAAAATAAGAATCTGATGTGTACTAATTTGCTGCAAACTATTTTAATTTAGTAGTTCACAGTGCCTCTGCAGGATGCACTACGAACTTTCCTGTAGGTGTCATTTTGTCTTCAAAACATATCAGTTGCAGCCAAAACTATGAAAGAAACCTTAAAAAACTTTTTTAATGCATGGTATAACCTCGGGGTGTCCTCTCTGCGTCTTCTCACAAAAATCAAGGCCATTCACTCTCAAAAATGCCTCTCTAAATGATGGATCTAAATTGAGCAGTTGCAGGTCATAAGGCTCAACCCTGACAACATATCCTCCTTTATGAATTTTATTTCCCTGTTGAGTATCCATGACAACAAACAACCATCAAAATCCTTGTCTGATAACCGATGCTACCAGGGTATATGATAAATACTAAAAGAAAGGTGCTACTAATTGATTTGCCAAGGTTAGGGTTTGTTGAGAAAGAGATTTGTGCTAAAATTTCATTACAAACTTGAAGGAAAGAAAGCTGAGTAAATGAGTTAATGGTACAACCCAAAAAGTAGAAAAACCTTTCAAGAGGGTAAAATCCTTAACAATCTGTGTAAAATAGAGAGTTTGTAGCACAAAATGGTTTGCAACGCAGTGAGTTTGGAGCAGAGTTTAAAATTTGCAGTAGAAAGATTTTAGGATAGGTTTTAGATCATCGGGATTTCAATTTTCAGAGGGATGGAGAGGGTTAATATTACAACGTAAAGTGGCTTCTCAAGACCGAACAGAGGTGAAATTAACCATGGTTTTGCATGCAAGGAAAACATGGGGTTTGCAACATAGTGAATTCGTCGCGCACTGAGTTTGCAACAGATGAGGATTGATGACTGTAAGAAAAGGATGCAATTGATATTTATAACACAAAAACAAGAAAATTGGGTCTGCATAAGGTTTAAGATACAAGGATTTTAGAAGTTTACCAAGTAAAAGGACTTTGCAGTGCAAATTATATGAAACAGTTGGCGGCGCCAGGAGTCTACAACACTTTCTTTGCGAAAGGATATGAAGATGGAAAACGATAAACTCTCGTTTTGAAAACGATCCTTTAGAGTTGCTTGATGATGTGATGGAACTGAAAACTAGAGTTCATCATTAGAGATTTTTACAAAATGATAATCATAAAAATATTTGGGACATGCTTTATTTTTGAATTGTTGAGAACTTTAGGAGAATATCTTGACTCCTAAATATTCCATGTGTTAACACATGGCTCCATGGAGGATGGCATGTTCCCTGTAAGCTTCCAAGAACATTGCAATTCTATTGCCTTATCCATTGGGATATGGAGTCTTATTTTTGATCTACTACAAACCAAGAAACTAAAAGAAACAAAAATGCCTGTATGATGAGCTTATTCCCCTACTTCTAACCTGATATCTGAGATGCTTGATCAAGTGAAATCAAAAATACATTGCAGCCATGCAAGGAACTTTTATATTGATTGAATTCCTTGCTTAACCTTGCGTAATGGTAATTCAAATTGAAAATTAAATCCAATCTGAAAACTCATCCACTTTGAAGAACCAATTCAATTGATTGATTCTAGGTAACTCATAAAGGTCTCTCTCTCTGATGTTTCCAACATAAATGCAAAAGGATCTTGAATATGTGTGAATACCACTTGTTGATCGATAAAAAGGAAAGGACAGCACGTGTCTATAGTTCCTTCATGTTGACAAGTATAGAGTAACATACAATCTTCTTTCTTCATTATTTCCTTTTCTTCAAAAGTTGATGGTTCTTGTTCTAAGTTTTCAAATGCAAGATCATTCTCAGAAAAATTGGCAATAGTCTGATTGTTTTATTTATCATGCACTTCAACCTCAATAAATTTCTCCATATAGAGAACCATAGGATCACTAGGAACATGGAAAGGTTGTTGTTGACTTATAATGTTATCATTATGTTCCAAAAAACTTGTGTGATTTTGCAACTCAACTCTCTCTGATCTATAAGTAACTTCAAGTTTTTCTTTCAAAATATTAAATGAAGAAAAACATAATGGAAATGACTTACCTCCAACTAAGTCACAATTATCCCTATGATCAAGGTCATAAATGTAATAAATGGGTTGAATGCTTTCAAGAGACTGTTGAAAAGAATCATTTTCTGGATGAAAGGATATTTCTGATGTTTTTTGGAAATCAGCGTCATCATAGTCATTGTACTCACCATATATAGGTAAACCAAAGGCTTCTTGAAGAACATAAATAAAAAAATTAGAGACAACAGGATGCTCTACCATCTCCTTCTCATGGAATTCTTCTTTTTCATGTTCATTATCAGCTATGTCTGCATTCCACTCCTCATCCTTAGCTTGATCCAAAAATTTTCCACAGGCTCTGAGATTATCCTCAACCTCTTGAGCATCAATGAAAATTTGTTGCAAGGTGACAAACCTCCTTTCTAGGAGAAGAAGATATAAATATGGATGAAGAGTTGCTACATAACACACTCTAGTAGCAGTTTCAAGAGGTCGGGTATCTAAAGGCATGCTACAATAAAAACTATAAAATATCATGTTAAAAATAGCAAGAGCCTCATCCTCCCCTCTTTACAAATCATAAAACTCAGCAAAGTATTGGTCAAGAGATTTTTTCTCTCCCTAGTGCCTTGAAAATGCACCAAATAAATCGGCCCATAGACCAATGGAACCAACCTCTATATTTTTAAACCACAAAGCAGTATCTCCAACCAAAGATTTGGAAAATAACCTCATAACAACATACTCATGCATGATTTGAAAATTGTCCATGACATTATGAAAATCTCCCAAATTCTTCTCAGCTATAATATGTTCTTCTCCAACAAAAATAGGTAGATATTCTAGAAACTTGGGAGGGTAAGGATGAAGAGTAGATGGCAGTTTTAAGAGTTTAAACATTTTTTGTCTTTTTCTAGACTGGACATCAGTAGATTGAAAGTGAGGTTCAATGGATTGATTGCAAATTCCAGCAGTGGTGGTAGAATATGGTACTATGATCAGAGAATGTGGTGAATCAATTTTATCATTCACATGGTTATAGGGTTGGTCATGTTCAATAAGGATTTGAATACAAACATTGTTCTCATATGTTTTAGATGAAGGAATACGGTCAACATCAACTATGTAAGAAGAATGTTGACCTTCTTCTTTCAAATAGGGATATATAGTAGTAGGATTATGGTCATCGAAGTAAGCAAATCAAAGGATGATTCTTCTGATATATGAAAGAAAGGACAAGAAAGAACTGATAAAAAATAATATGAGCTCTTGAAGAAAACTTATATCTTGATACCTGGACTTCATGTGTCTTCCTTCCATTTTCTCTTTGAGCTCATTCCTCAGTGGAGTCTTGTAACTTGATTTGAATCACCAACAAGTTCTTCAAATGTGTGGAGTCTCCATGGTGAAAAATTACAGTCTTTTCTGTCACTAATCCTTGCTCACCATCAAGAACTAGTAGTAATATTTGTTGTACATCTTAGGGAAGATATTCAAATTCATCCTCGGCAACGGCACCAAAAATGTAAGGTACCAAGAGTTGTTCTTAGAATTCTTTAAGAACAAGCCCAGTAACCATCAGAATATAAATGATTAAAACATGTATATACTTGAGTGGATCAGCAAGACTGAGTAAGAAAGGGAGAGGGAAGCAAATTGTCTGCAGAGGCATTCCATTGGGCATGGAGTCATAAACACCCTACAGATCAAAGGAAATCAAGTTACATACCTAAAAAAAGGGATATATAATGATGAACATAATAATGGAGTAGATCACAAAAATGTATAACATCCATCGTACAGAGATCCTTTATACAAACATATTAAATAATGCTTAAACAATAAATAATGATTAATAGGTAAGTTATAGCAAATCCTCTACTGCTCATGAATCCATCAATCAATGGAAGCTATGATCCTCAATTACTACAATCTATTTAAGCAAGAATATAAGGTAAAATCACAACAAAGAAAAATAACATCTAATAAACAGCTTCATGAATCTTCAATGGCAGAAATGCTTATAACACATGCCCTCAGGCTTTACAAATAAACATACACAATTTTTTTCTTTTCCTGAAGCCCCTCTCTAGCCTAGAACTCAACCCTTTCATTAAAAAAACAACTTTTGTCTATAGTGTATCATTCCTTACTACTCTAAAGAGTTTGAATCCCAAGTGGTTGCATTGGATTTCATTTTCTCTAGGAGTTGTTACAACAAGGTGAAACAGAAAATCCACCTAGCTCCTATTTTTTTCGATCTTGTCTATTGTGATAAATGCCTTTTGAAATAGGCCATGTTGCTTGATATGGTGATAGAAAACATGTACCTCGTGTCTAAATATCTCCTAGGAAACCATTCGAACCCCCTCAGACAAGTGGCAGCCCTCCTACATCTTAGATTCCAAAAAACGATCAAATTCATAGTGTATGTGTTGCAAACTTTCTTATAGGTGATGTTTTCAACTTTCCTCCAAAATGATGAACTAGGTCAGGATTATTTTTTGTTAGCAAGTAAACTATATTATGATTCATCTCGACAAAAAAATGGAGACAAAAGTTATGATGAAAATAATAATATGTTATGTACTAATTTGTTGCAAATTGTTTTAATTTAGCAGTTCGTAGCGCCTCTGCAGGATGCACTGTGAACTTTGCTATAGGTGTCATTTTGTCTTCAAAAAATATCATTTGTGGCCAAAACTATGTAATAAACCTTGAAAAACTTTGTTATTTCCTGCTATAACCTCAAGGTGTCCTCTCTGCATCTTCTCACAAAACGCTAGGTCATTCACTCTCTAAAATGCCTCTCTAAATGATGGATCTGAATTGAGCAACTTCAGGTCATAAGGATCAACCCTGACAACATCTCCTCCTTTATGAATTTTCTTTCCCTGTTGAGTATCCATGACAACAAAAAACCAGCAAACTCCTTGTCTGATAATCGGTGCTACCCGAGTATATGATAAAGACTAAGAGAAAGTTGTTACTAATTGATTTTCCAAGGTTAGGGTTTGTTGAGAAAGAGATTTCTGTTAAAATTTTATTATAGACTGGAAGGAAAGAAAGATGAGGAAATGAGTTAAGGGTACAACCCAAAAAGTAAAAAAACCTTTCAAGAGGATAAAATCCTGAATAATCTGTGTAAAACAAAGAGTTCACAGCACAAAATGGTTTGCAGCGCAATGAGTTCGTAGCAGAGCTTAAAATTTGCAGCAACAAGCTTTTAGGATAGGTTTTAGATCATCGGGATTTCAATTTTCACAGGGATGGAGAGGATTAATATTACAACGAAAATAGGCTTCTCAGGACCAAACATAGGTGAAATTAACCAGGGTTTTGCATGCAAGGAAAACAAAGGGTTTGCAACACAGTGAATTCACAACGCACTTAGTTTGCAGTAAATGAGGATTGATGACTGTAATAAAAGGTTGTAATTGATATTTTTGACATGAAAACAAGAAACTTGGGTATGCATAAGGTTTAATATACAAGTATTGTAAAAGTTAACCAAGTAAAAGGACTTTGCAGCACAAATGATATGAAATAGTTGGCAGCACAAGGAGTCTGTAGCGCTTTCTTTGCAAAAGGAAATGAAGATGGAAAATGATAAAATCTTATTTTGAAAATAATCCTTTAGATTTTCTTGATGATGTGATGGCACTAAAAACTAGAGTTCATCATTAGATACTTTTACAAAATGATAATCATAAAAAGATTTGGAACGTGCTTTATTTTTTAATTGTTGCGAACTTTAGGAGAATATCTTGACTCCTAAACATTCCATGTGTTAACACCACTTCCACTCACATTTATAATCATATTCATGAATGGAGGAGACATATATGGTTAATTAAAGATATCATTCTGGATCAACTCCTAGTAGATTGGTTTGTGAAGTCCTTTTTTCCACCCATCGCTAGAGATGTCGCCATGGGAGGTGTTGTCACTAAGGAGCAAGCAATTAGTCATGCTCAATATTTGGACTTGGTATATTACCAATCTGGCATGCTTTATGATATGATCCCTCATGCTCCTCGGATGTCAAATAATCCATCAAGCCCTTCTCTGGATGCCCATGCCAATGGCATGGTGGGTTCCATTACCAAAACTTATCCCTCTCCTGCACAATCCTACAAGGTGAATACAGTCTAGTCCACTTCATCTCAAGAACCTGGAGGTAACAAGAAAAACAAGGGTATATCCAAGAAGTCTTCTAACTCACAGGAGAGTACAAAACCTGTCGATACCCAACCGAAAAGGAAATATAAGCTTCCATGCAGGATTTGTGTGGAGGACCACTACATGAAAGACTGCCCTCATTGTGAGGAAGTCACTAAATTTCTGAAGGGTACCTTCCAACCTGTGATATTAATTAATTATTTTTTTATTCAACAACAACAAATGGTTGCATAAAATCTTTCCCCTCTGCAAGGGGGAAACGTAGATCATCCTCACCATGAGGATGCTTCCTAGAGTGTCGCTCAGGTCCTTATGTGTAATGGGACAACCAGTTTAATAACTAGAGCTAACACTTATGACATTGCTCAAGATAATCATGCCAATAGAGATGCTATTGATAAGCCCTCCACTTTTACTCCTCCTCCATCCTCCACCCCTCTTTATATCAAGAGGCCTATTATTGATTCAGTATTGCACCCTCCCAAGGGCACAATTCGAAAGTCGATTTTCAATCCAAGTTTTTGTATTTCTCAAAACTACAACGTTGTTGAAGATTTGGCACAAGCACCTTATGCTATGTCGACCCTAGAAGTTCTACAAAATTGTCCAAGTCAACATAGAAACTTGTTATCAACTATTGGAGATTTGGATCCAGAGGCGTTGAATATGATTATGTTTAATCTGGAATATTTAAACCAAATCTCTCCCACCACCTGGAATTCCAAATTCAAACTATGGTTGGTGGTGTTGAGCGCTCAACAAACCCTAAAATCCTTATGAGATTATATCACTTTTTTAGTACCACTTGTTTTCTTTTACTGTCTGAACTGAGTTCACTATGGGTGATGGTTTATTTTTGTTTTTCTTTCATGACTCTTATCAATCAAGTCATATTTTTTTCAACTTGTTAAATAAAACCTTTTTGTCTAAATAACTTGGCATTATAACTAAGAATTTGTAGCTAACATTGCAAACTAACATGCTTGTGTTCGGCGTCAGAAAAACTCAAGCAGGCAAAGTGGCCACACATTTATACTAATCGTCGATCGTCGATGCACCATCAGCATAGGTAGAGGGTGGAGGTGGTTTGTGTGAGTTATTTGCCATGAGGATTTAAGAGATAGTCGATACCCATCGGTGTCGGCAAAGTACGGGAGGGGTAGACATTGACAAAATCCATAAAAACCACTAATAGTCGATAATCGATGCACTTGCTCGGGGTCGGGGGAATCTAAAAAGGTTAAAACAATTGATTGTTTTTTGTGTTAAACATATTGTTGATCGCAGACCCTCGATACACTTTCAGCATCAGGAAATTTTCGAGAGAGAGTCAATTCGAGAGAACTTGGGTAGGTTTATCACCGATCGTCAATCCTTGATACTTTCAACATCAGCAAGATAGGATTGGGTTTTAGAACGTTTAGCTTAAGAAAAGTCTCGATTCTGATCAGATTCTAGCATTTAATAGACCAGTTAATGCTTCATCCCGCATATGTTGATACCATGTGCACCAAGTGAACAACAGTGATTTGAAATCACCAATATGCCTCATTACAACTTGCACCCGTGACATCAACCTATGATCAAATTTAATTTTAAACATATTTGAAGATCTCGTGGTAGATTTTATAGAACTACACTCATAACCCAAATTGAATGGTTAATGCGACAAGGTAAGTTCATCCCTGTTTAAATCACTAGAATCTCTTTGAACATTTTCATTATGCACAAAAGTTTTAATTCTATAGCATCTGAAGAAGCAAAGCAGGTATCTCGAGACTGTGTCGATTCTCGGATTATCAAAACTAGGTTAAACAAGCAACAGAGGTATGTGTTAAAGTTTGTCAATTTGGTGGTCATGATTTTTTATATGCATCTGATTTCTCGTACAGTCTCTAACTATGCTCTAGCTACAGGGAAAATACCTCCAAGAAAGCGTACGACCAAACACTCGTCGAGAGCATCTAAGCTAAAGGAAGCAGAAATAGGTGAAGTTTCTTCTCCTGGTACTGTGAGGCAGTTGGAGTACGCTCCGAGGGTGGAGCCTGTCATTAAAACCTCAACTAAGAATTATTTTGTTCAACCTCTATTCTTCGGTGATACAGAAGCAAACATTGGGTCCAAATTAATGCTCCCACAGTGGGGAGACATATTCAACAGAATCAGTTGGGAGGAGTATTGGGAGTGTATCCCACACAGCGACCTGGATGTAAAGGTGCTCGATGACCAGGTGTTCCCAAATATCTTATGGTAATACTTACACATTGTAGCCTACAGAACTCTGGTTTTCCCATGCATGAAGGTTTGGAAGTGGTTAATCAATCATACAGATGCGCAAAAATTCCTGATCAACAATGAGAATGGAGGGTGTGTCAGAGTTTTCCTCCCGAAAGAAGTCCAGAAATACTACAATCTGAGAGACCCAGAGGAGTGGATGAAAATAGACTTCATGGTGAAGTTCTATGAATTCCACAACACCAACCATTTTATGGCCTCATGGTGGAAGGAGGACAAGAATTTTACAAATAGGAGCAATGGTTGGTATGGGACAGTTAACGTGAGGGAGTCATACATCTACCCGGTGGATCTCATCTGTCGATTGTATGGAGAAAAGGATTTCTCCAAGTTTTCAGAAGCATGGATGCCCCCGGCATACACTGTGGTGATATTTGGGAGTAGCTTCAACTTGGGAGTAATAATTTCCAAGCAATTGAGCATTTGTGTACAGCAAGATCAGACGTCGAAACAAGGAGAAACACATGCATTTCATATGGCCTCGTACTTACTTGATGTTATTTGTGCAAGGAACGTATTCGTCAGCATGAATTTAAGCTATCATGTTATGGAGTTGCATGTTCATGTTTACTTCAACATACTATGGGAGAACAGTGTTGGCCCTTGACCAAGTTTTGGGAGATCCTTGGTCAAGTTTGACCTATGTTGGGACTTCGACAGCTTGTTGAAGGTGGAGCACAAGATGAAGTAGAGATCGTGGGATATTAACCCCTTTTTGGGTCCTTTTTAGAATTTGGGATTATGTAATGGGTATGGGGATGTCAACCCATGGGTTTACCCATTTTTAGGCCTATTTTGTAAAGTATAAATAGATGTCTAGGCAATGTAAGGGTAGGCGCATATATAGATATATGTGTGATATTGGGATAAGTGTTAAGTATGGATTGTATATGATTTGTGCATACTGTGTGAGACTTGTAGAGCTATGTGCATGTAATTGTAAGAAGGCTTGGTTATGTACCCTAACTCGAAGAAGGAGGATCTGGCAGAGTGCGCGTAGATCTCCTGTCTTCTGCAGAGTAGGATTTTGATGATATGTGCCTGTAAGAAGCTTGATTGAAGATAATAAAGAATAAGAGTTGGTGGATGTAGCCCCAGGGTGGGGGTGAACCACGTACATGTTGTGTTGCTATGCTTTGTGTGAAATGTTGATGTGATTATGTATTTACTTTCTAGTGCTTTGATATAGATGGATAGATATGTTTATGCTTTGTGCTAACAATGTATATGGATGTTAGATATGAACTATGTGAACTTTCTTAGTTCTTAAATCTGCTAGATATAATCTATCTCATTGTGTTAAGTGCTTATATATGTTAGATCTGAGTGAATGTTGCGATGCTCTGTTTTATCTGCGGAGTAGATACTAAGTTGAATGTTGATGAACTGTAGTTTCTAAGTGCTCTTTTAAGTATTACAATCACAGATCTGTGTCCCAACTAAGTTTGAAGACACCTGAGTCCTATAACCACCCCTACCTCAACCTCGGGTGAGACTTCATCTGCTTCACAGGTGTTGCCAAAAGGGCTGGTAGTTAGGGTTTTGTTGGTGTGATGTTGTAGCATTGAACCCTGGGTTTGCCCCTATGCCAACAAATGGTTCTGTTGTCGGGACCTGAAACTATGATTGTTGGGAACTGAGGAAGAAGAAGCTTTGTGAAAAGATCTGACCTAAAACTATGATTGTTGGGAATTGAGGAAGAAGAATCTTTGTGCAAAGATCTAACTGAAACTGTGATTGTTGGGAACTGAGGAAAAAGAAGCTATGTGCAAAGATCCAACCCGAAATTGTGAAAGATTTGTGTCTAAATCTGTCGCCCTAGTGCATAGTACTCTACTTAGTTTGAGAAGCTATGTGCTAAAGAAAATAAGTCTGATCTGAAGAAAAGAGGTAAGATCTGAACGCTTTGTGCTCTAATAAAGGAAAGAATAGTGAAAAGTTCTAAATCTAAAAGCTTTGTGCTCTATAGAAGTAAGATAAGTGGAAATTTTTTGTTTCAACAGTATGGATCTAGGTATGTTTGATAGATTATGTCCTAGCTTGAAAACTAGGGCACTAATATATGAAAGAAGGTTTGACATGTGTAAATCTTATAAGAATAGTGAAAGATATGTTATACCTATGCATAGAAAGAATATTTGGACTAACAAGTGAATCCAGGATCCTAGAAAGAAATGTTTGCAGGTTAGCTACTATGATCCTAGTGTGCAGTATAGGAAAGGTTGTGAACCATTTAAAAGAAAGAGAGGATTAACCCTCTGTTATAGTTGCAGAAAACTGGGACACCTTGCTAAGGAGTGCCCTGGGAGAAGACCTAGTTGTCTTTGTTGCAAATCTATGGACCATGAAGTATTGGATTGCCCTAGACTAATTGCTTAGCTGAAAGGAATGAACATGAGACAAGAAAACCCTAAGGTAGATCCAGAAACTACGATTATGGCAGAACGCCAGAAAGAATTAGAGAAAGTATTGCTACAGATAAAAGACACCCTGAATGACCATCGACATGTCAACTTATCAGAGATCTTCAAATAAAAAGCATGCATTGAAGTAAGAATAGGAGACTTTGACATTGACTGTGTTCTATATGAGGAAACACAGGTGAATATCATGACAGAGAGAACTTGGGAAGCTATAGGAAGGCCTGTTATGATTCCTTCATTAGGAGGAATAGGACTATTCAAAGGAGAACTGATAAACCTATGTGGAAAGCTTACCCAGATATCTATGAGTGCCAATGGAACTTCGAAGGAGGAGGATTTCGAGATTGTTAGAGTTATTGAGAAAAGTGCTCCATTTACCATGTTACTAGGAAAACCTTGGATTAAAAGAGATCAGGCCAGAAGTAAGGAAGAAGAAAAAGTTTTAGAGTAGAAGAAACAAGAGTTAAAAGATTTCATGACTAGAAGGATCGCACACTTGATCGAAGAACAGAAGAACATATCGACATTATTTAACACCAGAGACCTAAATTTCGAAGTTGCAAGAAAACTAGAAGACCCATAGAATATTGAAGTACCTATTCCAGATAATGAAGAAGTATCACCCTCGAATCTTAGGAAAGAATCTCAACAGCACGAAATAAGTAACTATGCCAAATGCAGATAAGAATCAAAATGGAAAAAGGAATACCAAGACGAAGCTCACTGGAAAGAAGGACAGAAAGCTAAGTAAGAAGAGAACTAAGATCGAAAAGTTACAGAAGGTTCCAGAGGGAACTTCATAGAGGGAAAATTTTCAAAATTGGAGCTTTGCCGGGATAACAGAACAGTGCCACATGGCACTTCACCGGGGTGAAGCAATATAGTCATTGGGAACAATATAACCCTTCGAGCGACCCTTCGAATGATTAGAAAGGCATTTATGGTTTTCCACCAAACCGTTGGACCGCACCATAATGGACAGAATGGAGTTAATGAAGGCTTCTCGCCCATTGCAAGAGATATGTTGCCAAGCTATCTATTTATCCCGTTGCGCCATGCACCGAGAACACTTTTTCTAACCGTGAATCTGAACCCGAAAAATCGTTGATTTTGCATAATGATCATCATGATATTGCCTTCCATCTCATTTCCTTGAGAAGTTACTCTTCGAACCCAAGTTTTCCAACCCCGAGCGTGTATGTCGGACAAGTTCAACGTTGTAGAGAAATTTGTCGAAGAAGTTCTCATCGACTTCATGATTGAACGAGTAATGTTGATTTCTGTAGGTATACAAGTGTCATTGACGAGAGGACTGTAAGCCTCTCACTTGACTGCTCATGAAGCTGGATCATCCCGACCATCAATAGAAAAGAGAACCAAGCACAAAGATGACCTAGAAAATGCGAATCTGATTCCAACCATATTGCCCAATTACATTCTGCCTCTGGATGGCATGGTGAATCATGATAGTGTGCCAAGAGATTTCGAGTACACCATGATCATTGTGTACCTCCTAAAGGGGATACACGCAGTTCGATCAGAGAAAGACAATATCGCAGTGTTGAAGTTCAGTGAATTCAACCTCGGAGATCGAAAGATCTATGGTATGCTCGGCCCATATAAATACCTGACCAAGACGAAGGGAAATAATTCAAAGATAATTCCCCATTTGTGGATGATGAACCTCGCACAGTCCACCCTATTGAATGTCATGAATATCCCACACTTCGGAAGACACCAAGAAGTCAATGCATGGGTCAAGTTACTATTATTGTGTTACCATGGTGGCTACTTATGGCTATACCACCATATTACAGTTGACCCAATGCTAATCCATAGGATCATAGGACTGAATATGCAAGGACCCAACCCGCAAGAGTTTTATCTTGTAAAATCCACAAATCGCGATCTGGCACAGAAGATCAAGGATACATATGGCGATGTTGAGAACGGAACAAGATGCTACAAGGTATCTTCCATCCAGAGTGGTGTAGTGCGCCTAGCATGTCAACTGATAGCTGGAAAGTTAGTAAGGAAGAACCAACCTACACAGGTCACTGGCTTTGTCATTGACCTCGCAGGGAAGTGTGCGGAAGGCCTACAAATGAACTAGGCGAAGTACCTAGCTAACCAATTGGAACTAGACTATCGAGAAGCACAGGATCAGGGTTATGAATTTCATTTTAGCTGGCTCTTGATCCTCATTGCATTTGTTTCCTGGGAGATGCCGGAAGGTGCGACCTTCCCAGACATAGAGCCATTTGAATCGCTTGTTGTGAAGTTTACTACCCTTTGGTATTCAAGTGATATGAACAAACAGTGGCAGTCGAATGGTGTGTTTCATACATATTACCTCCAGCTAAAGAGAGCCATCGAAGTTGAGTCTCGCATAGCATACTTAGAACTCTACACAGTGCCCGAGACTCTGTAGGATGTAAGGGATCAAAGAGAAGCAACCACCTAGAGCGCAGTTGAAATGATAAAGGCCCCATCCATGGAATGAAAGAAGTTGAGTAATCATAGTGCCTAGACGTATGAGCAACTCACTGAGAACCCATAATTGTGGGCACTAGAGTCACAGCTCCAGGAAGAAAAGTAGCAAGTAGAGACAATACAGGCACAGTTGAAGCCCCTGTCAGTTGTGGAAAGAATGAAGCAATTCCAAGAGAAACGCACCTCCCAACAGTAGATCCACACTATCCAGAGCAGAGTTATGGAAGTAACTCAGAGGATCCAACCTGTACAAGATAAGGCTTACCAATTGTTCACAGAGATCGAAGGCCGAGGAGCAGAACTGGAGCAATTTGTTGCTACAACAAAACAACGCCTAGAAGGAGCCATGAACGAGGAAGTCATCCAAGAGTTCGCTAAACAGGAGGTTGTGGCATGGCAACAAGTCGAAGCAGCTTGAGACACACTTGAGGTTTTTGAAGTAGAACTACCCAGACCAGAGTGACTCAGGATGAGTCACAGGTGAGTGTTGGGGGCCTGTTGGCCCATGACCAAGTTTTGGGATATCCTTGGTCAAGTTTGACCTATGTTAGGACTTTGACAGCCTGTCGAAGGTGGAGCACAAGATGAAGAAGAGATCACAGGATCTCGACCCCTTTTTGGGTCCTTTTTGGGATTTGGGATTATGTAACGGGTATGGGGATGTCGGCCCATGGGTTTACCCATGTTTAGGCCTATTTTGTAAAGTATAAATAGATGTCTAGGCAATGTAAGGACATGCGCATATATAGATATCTGTGTGATATTGAGTGAAGTGCTAAGTATGGATTGTAGATGCTTTGTGCATACTGTATGAGACTTACAGAGCTATGTGCAAGTAATTGTAAGAAGGCTTGGTGTTGTACCCTAACTCGAAGAAGGAGGATCTGGAGGAGTGCGTGCAGATATCATGTCTTCTGTGGAGTAGGATTTTGATGATATGTGCCTGTAAGAAGCTTGATTGAATATAATAAAGAAGAAGAGTTGGTGGACGTAGCCACAGGGTGGGGGTGAACCAGGTACATGTTGTGTTGCTATGCTTTGTGCGATGTGTTCATGTGATTATGTCTTTACTTGCTAAGTGCTTTGATATAGATGGATAGATCTGTTTATACTTTGTGCTAACGATGTATATGGATGTTATATCTGAACTATGTTAACTTGCTTAGTGCTTAAATCGGCTAGATCTAATCTATCTCTTTGTGCTAAGTGCTTAGATACATTAGATCTGAGTGAATGTTGTGATGCTCTGTTTTATCTGCGGAGTAGATACTAAGTTCAATGTTGATGAACTGTAGTTGCTAAGTGCTCTTTTAAGTATTACAATCATAGATCTGTGTCCTAGCTAAAGTTGCAGACACATGAGTCCTGCAACCACCCCTGCCTCTACCTTAGGTGAGACTTCATCTACTTCGCAGGTGTTTCTGAAAGGGTTGGTAGTTAGGGTTTTTTTGGTGCGTTGTTGTAGCATTGAACCCTGGTTCTGCCCCTATGCCAACAAACAGGTACAAAAAATCTTACACCCTTATTTTCGATGAATTCATCACCCAAATTTATTTTATTTTATTTTATTTAAAAATGAATGCCCAAGACTGTCTGCGGCAGCCAAAAAAATGATGTCCAAGGTAGGCCACTAGTATCTAGACGAACACATAACCTATATTAGAGTGTTCAGGGCCACCAGAGCACCACATCTACTCCCTTCTCACATCCTAGATTGGCTCATTGTGGGAGAAATATGTTATCAGACTATCCTGCAGGGCTATAATGCCACACTAGTCAAGGACAAGGAGCGGGATTTCATACATAACGACTTCCATGTGGGGTTTTATCTAGTAAAGGACACTGCTCAATCCAAACAAGAAGGGTTTATTCATCTTGAATTCAGGTTCCGGATAGGCCAATTTTTCAAGCATGATCCTAAGGGTCTAGTCCCCAACACACTTCACAAGTTTCGTCCTATTGTCCATACGCGCATGACAAGCTTGAGAATGAGATATTTACAGAATACGCTTAGGACTGGGAGGAGGTAGTACAGAGGAAATCTAACCTGAGCATGACTAGGTTCAAGGCTATGAGAATGGATGAACAGGTGGAGACAATAGAGCAGTCGGCTCAAGAGGCTCTTAGAGTTAGGGAAGAAATCAGAGTAGCAGAGACTACAGAGGCACAAAGAAGAGGATTGTTTTTTCTAGAAGGGGTGCAGAGAATCATTGATCAGTTACAGAATGATCCAGATCTCGTAGAGATGTCAAGGATCCTCACAAGTGACCCAATCGAAAGCGGAGGAGAACCAAGTGGCTTGGAGCCGATACGACTTGAAGAAATTACCACTCCAGAAAACCCTAAAGGTCCATCACCACAGATCAGATCACTAGGGACAATTCCAACCTAGCCTTAGGTATCAAGGACGCCAGGCGGAATAGGTGTACCAAATCCCATGTTTGACCTAATAACCATATGTGATTATGAGGAGAGTCTACAGGTTTCAATGATAACTTTAGTACCGATTACAAAGGAGAAAATATATCATGAAATGGACAACTAAGAAGAGAAGGCTCGCATTAGATAGCTCGATTCTTGTCACTACAGAGGAGAAGCTTCTCAGCACAGAACACGCCAAGACATCCTAGCTTATCAGTGTAGGGATGGCTATCACGGATGCCATATTGGATAGAGCAAGGAGAGATGAGAAGGATTTGGTCACTACACTTAAGTAATTGGAGCATCTCCGCCATTTGGAAAAATACTATCAAGACTCCACAAAGGCCACGGTGTTTTTGAGAAGTGAGTTCTAGGATGCTTATGCCAATTTCACAAATGAACGTCATCTTTTCACCGTACGCATAGCCGATTTCCAAGGGGATACAATTATGGCGCTAGAAACCTACAAGGATGTGGAAAGGTGGTTCGAAAAATCCCATCAAGCGGTAGAAAGGATAGATTACATAGACACAGTACAAAAGGGTCAAGACACCGAAGAGCATGGTATTCGGGTGCTAAGGGATAGTAGCATCGATCAGATCAAGAAAGCAGTTGAATACTAGGTAAAAATGGAATAGGAACCTCAGCGGGAGATTCAGAAGAAGTGGGTCGAGTGCGGAAAGGGATGGGAAAAGATTAATCGGGAAATGAAAGGCATCGACCTCCCAGAATTTGGCCCGCCCGAAGACTTTGTCAACCTGCATGACATAGTCAAGCAACATGTAGAAAAATACATGGCATGGATAGAAGAGATCGCAAAGGTGGTGAGCATGGCACTAGGTCAAGTTCATCAATTCATGGAGCATTCGATTAAGGCTCGAGCAGTTCTGCAGTGGATGATTATAAAAATAATCGAGTACAGAGAATGGGTAGTAGAAGTGAAAGAAATTATTTCAGCCCCGATGGACCTGTTAGCGATATTTCCTGCTAACGGGGGTAGGAAATCAAAAGGTGGGTTAAAACCCACTTATCCAAGGTCTCGAGCAACATGCACCCGTGGTAAACAGTAAGCAAGATCGGACGATCTGGATCAACGTGCCCGGATCAACGGCGCACAGTGAATTCCGGACCCTCCTTGCCTTCCGACCTTTAAGCTGAGGGGGGGGGTCCGGAAT
>JASDQU010735312.1:176829-191405 GCA_032191745.1 Picea mariana
CGTGCCCCTCAATGTCATTGCTCCCACCACATCCCATGACCGTCCTTCGAGCTCGTCAGTTGTTCCAGATGGCAGCATGAGAAGTCTTCCCCATCCCGAAAGGCTGAGTTGGCCTAACCTTCTCCAATCCCAAGAAGCAGTTATTGTAGCAGTTGATGGTGGTTAGACATCATCTCCGCCATAACGGGGGCGTCCTGTAACAAATTAAAAGCACGTCGACTTCGCCGAATAAACTGTCAGGATACTGATCGCGTCTTCCATAAGTCGCACGACCATTCAGAGATCAGAGCTTCGTGCTGTCAGAATCCATGCAGACGCAAAGCCTTCAATGCACTTTCTTGGTTCCGCCGCTGTTGTTAGTTTGAGTATATGTAGGCGTTTTCGCCATTTTTGTATCTATCGATGGTAGAGCTAAGCTCCCGACTGTATAGTTTTCAACCATTCTCTAGTTCCTTGTTATGCCTCTGTGTTTGAGACTTCTTGGTTTATAACAAACAGTTCCTTTTATTTTCCATCTCTGTTTCGTCTGTTGCTTGAGGATTCACAGTAGTGCTACGTTGCAGCAAAGGATTTGTTGTGGCGTTGTCGTGCCCTCTGGTTTTCATGTGTTCGAATGTAAAAGGATTTTGCGTTTGAACTCATTTCTTCTTTAATCTGTTGCATACCTGATGTCTGTAATAGATCATAGCGCTCTTCTCGCGTGACTCTTCCACCTACTCGCCCTTTATTGCAACTCACTGTTTGAAGTTTACGTAAGACCTCACTCGTTCATGCATGCCTAGTCTGGTTTCTGAGTTGAAACGATATGGTTCTGAGTTTCCCTCTGTTTGATCACCCTTTAAATCAAACCGTGACATTAATTCTGATGGGCTTTGGGCTCTGCTCCTGCTAGCAATCCAGGAGTGACTTCCGAACGCCAACAGGACCAACACAGGCTCTCATATGCAACACATGCGGGGAACGCTTCGTCAAATGGTTGGAATATGAGAAGAGCCATCCACTTCAGTAAAACTATTTGATGATTCTTAGCGAACTGAGACATTTAAGTGACACGTGGTGATATTTTGTTTTACTTAAATTTCACTTCTAGTTGTTGTTTTTAGTTAGTGATTCATTATAAATAAGAATATTGACCTTTTAGCAATGGTCGATGGTTTTGGAAAGACCCTCATTTTTTGGAATTGTAATGAACTATTTATGAACTACCTTAATTAAGAATTCCTATTTAGGACTGGAGACAAAATATTGTTTTTCATCAAAGGCATTATATGATTGGATTGAGGAGGAATTACTTCCAACTTTATTTCCGTAATTGATGTTGTAATGAGTAAGAGTTTCTAAATCTATTGATAAGTTATCTGTTTCAATATTTTTTCTGCAGTTCTTGTTCTTAATGATGGGAAGAAAATTGTTGTGTTAATGTGTGATTAATGTTAGAGCTAAGGAAACTAATTTTCTTGTCATCATCTTATTACATGCATATTTTCTTACAATAATTGTATCTCAGTCAATAATTGAAATACCAGCAAGTTGATGTATTAGTACTAGGCTTGTAACATGTGTGAATATATTTGTCTGCATGCTCGAGCATGAGGGTTATCCCAAGCTCGGCCTTCTTCAATAGTTAATAACCCCTTCCACTGGTTGGTTTATATCAGCACAAATCATTTTATCAGACCCATCTTATGAAAATAAAGACAATAAGAGAATGTTTAAACTGAAGAAGGAATTTTCATAGGAGAGTATCTTGACAATCACCACGTAAAGCCCATCAATAAATTGTCTAGATTGAAAGATCTGGAGAACCATTCCACCATCAAACGCTTCAGAGTCTAATTGGGCCTCTGTGGCGGGTTTGGTTCATGTTGTTGAGTTAAATGGATTTAGGACCCCTCAACAGAATTGGCGCTAGAAGGAGGGCCTGTGAATGAATGTATAATAATATTTATAATATAATATTTCACATAGCCTACATATTCAAAACAGCCCACATGCATGGCTAGTCATTCTCAAGACAGCCCACATACACTGAGTACTCCTGAAATGATTAACTCACCCCAGCAAGAGGAAGAAAATCTATTCTCTGAAATACCTTACTCTCTCCCTCACGAGGAGTTGAACCAGTTCAGAAGAATCACAAGAGATTACGCCCAAAAAATTGGATCATTACCCTTAGCCCCGTTACTTCCTCGTAGAAAAAAAGTAAGCAGACTAGTGGTCGACACCCCAGACCAAGTTTTTGTTCACATGGTAGAAGACCTGATAGATTTTTCCCTCACTGAGATTGAACATCCCCTTAATCTGATCCCATAAACACCAGTTGGTAACTACACTGAGCCTGACGATTTTGAATCTGATGAGGAAGGGTTTAACTCGAATCGCTTAGCTTTGGAGTCAGATGATATGGAGGATAACAATGATCATAATGAAGAAATGGGAAACCCACCTCGAAACAATGAACCTTGGTTGGCCAGAGATGCTCTGGAAATCCCCGGATGGATACATAACCTCCCTCAACATCCAGAAAAGGTACTTCCCAAGTTTGACCCTGAAACCTCTAGATTGCTTGAAGACCATATTAAAAAGTTCATACTAGCTATTAGATTGATGAATGTCCAACATGAGGACGTAGTATGTGGGATTTTTCCCTATACCTTTGATAATTTAGCCTCCACGTGGTATTTTAACTTTCTTGTAGGGTTCATAACTAGTTGGACGAAGTTTCAAAAGGATTTTTTAGATAAATTTGCAAAAGAAGCCACTACAGGAGCTTTAATGGTTGAATTGTTCGTCGCCACCATGAGTTCAAAAGAAAAGGTTAAAGACTTCAATCAACAATTTACCACTATCCTGAACAAGTTTCAACCCGAAGCTAAGCCCACTTAGGAGTTGCAATTTGAGGTATATGTCAATGCTCTCCCTGCTTCTATTTCCATGTTTGTAAAAAGGGTTGCCAAGCATACCCTAGCTGAAAATTTTGAGGAAGCCAAAAAAACTGAATTCCAAATGAAAGGATGTAAAGAGGGTCAAGTCTCACTAGTTAAGAAGGAAGCTCAACCTCCACCCAGGAGAGGACTCTTGTTGACCAGACCCCCAGGAAAAAAAAACAAAATAAGGTCTCGAAAAGGGAAGTGGAGACATAGAAGACCTATAACATATGATAAAGAAATTGTCAAATGAAATCATAGACATGAAAAGAAGTGCAGTGGAAGGAAACCAAGGCCAAAGGATTTATAAACCCTATTTTAAGAGAAACCCACCTTTCAAAGCAATTGAACCTCCCTCAACCAACTTAAACATTGACCTGGGTAAAGTAGCATCTGACTCCTTTTGTACGCATCATCAAGAGAAACATTCTGAAAGAGACTATCTACAATGGGTGCATGTCATGAATTTGATGTCCAATCAGTTCCTAGATGAAGTTTCCCTTACCAAACAATCAAGCAGCTCAGTAGAAAATATCGTCAATCAAGAGGAAGTTGAACTATCAGAAGAAACAACCATGATGTTGTGGGATCCTGACTTGCCAATGCCTTCCGATGATATATTTGAGGTTCAAGAACCACCTGCTGAGGTTTTGGCTATATAAACATAAAGTAAGGTTCAATCGGTCTCAAATGACCTTACCATTGTCCAAACCTTGAGAGGAAAACAAGCAGCCAATCACTTGAAATCACCTTTTGTCCCCCAAAGAAATCCCATAAACATCCATACACGGGAATCATCCAAGCTAGACAACAACATAGTAGAAGACTTAAAAATATTGAATGCTAATGTGTCAGTCATGGACATGTATAGAATTCCCCAACAAAAGGAATTTCTGCTACAAGCCTTGAAGTCAGTAGAAACCCCTATAACAAGAACTGACCAAGGGGAAAACCCAACTCCCACAGACTTAAAAAAAAAAAACAAATGTAAATGCTTGCTCTATAGATAAAAAAGGAAATCCTTTTGTCCCACCTTTCCTTTTAACGTTTGAAGTCTTCAACAGAAACCTCCATAATTGTTTAGTTGACTCAGGGGAGTCCTTTAATGTCATGCCATTATCTATCTGCAAGAAATTAAACACAGTCTCGCTCAAAATGGATAAACATGTTATATAACTAAATAGAACTTAGGTGAAAGCTATTGTTGAACTCAAGGATGTCATGATGAGAATGGCTACGCACCCAAAATTTGTTCAAGTAATTGACATCATTGTTGTGGATATACCAGAAGCTTATGGACTTCTACTTAGTTGAGATTGATCCGAGAAGTTGAATGGATACTTTAGCATGGACTGGGCTCACCTTTGGTTGTCATTAAAGGGACATGCAAACATGATTAGGATCGATAGGGAAAGGTATCTCAAACATACTGTCATCGATTTAGAAGCCCTCAATGAACCCTCATCGACAAATTTTCCCGTGCTAGGAAACTGTTCCTGGGATTCTCATTTCGGCAATTTCTCCCCTCTCTTATCTGATGTACCTCTTACTCAAAACTCTGAAATGACTTTTCAAGTAAATCTACTGGTAGCAGTGGAAGAAACCCTCTTTTGTCAAGAACCTCTATTGGAAACCACAAAAAAAATAGGTGGAGAGGAGGAAGTTACTAGGCATGGAGAAGCTTATGATTTTCGCTCATAAGTTTGGACCCTATACTTTGATGGGTCTAAATCACAAGAAGGGTTGGGAGCAGGATGTATCCTCATTGGCACAAAGGGGAAACAAAATTTCCTGTCCTACAAACTAGAATTTGAATTCACTAATAATATTGTCGAGTATGAAGCTTTAGTGCAAGGACTAAAGAAAGCCATAGACTTAAATGTTAAAGAACTAAAAGTTTTCGGGGACTCTAAAATTATCGTCAGGCAAGTAAAGAACATTATAAATTGAAACTCTCCCCACCTGAGGAATTATCAACAGGAAGTGCACAGGCTAATAGAACATTTTGAGGCCTTCAATGTTACAGCGATTCCTAGGATAAAGAATACTCTTGTTGATTCCCTAGCCATTGTTTCCTCGAGGCTATCTCCTTTGGAATACTATAAATCCTCCACGTTCACTATGGAGCTACTCTAGAAACCATCAGTGCCCAACAACATTTCTAATTGGAAGGTCTTTGAAGGAGATGAATAGATTATAAACTTCCTAACCAATCAGGAAAATTTTAAAGACCTGGCTATTGACAATGAATTATTCCAAGAGAAATTAGTAGAAACCGATTCCCATTAACAAAGAGGTGAAACATATAACTCTAGTAACAATCCAAAGTTTCACACGATACCGAAATGGGTAGCCAATTTGGAGAACCTCTTTGACTTAAGGGAAATATTTAAAGGGTCAAAAAACACAAAGACGGGGAGCTTGTGTCCCATTTACGAAACTACAAATCTAGGAACCCCGGAAAACCCTAATAATATAAATATGGGCAAGACAGTGTCTAAAGAAGAAAGGAAATCCTATCTCAAACTTTTCAGAGAATTCAAGATGTTTTTGCGTGGTCCTACCGAGATATGAAGACTTATGACACTTGTATTATTCAGCACACAATCCCATTAAAATCTGGAGTAAAACCCTTCCAACAGAAGCTCTAGAAGTACCACCCATCTTTGGAACCCCTCATGTGTCAAGAGTTAAAGAAATTACTAGATGCTAAAATTATCTTTCAGGTTAGACACTCTGCATCGGTAGAAAATTTGGTTCCTGTCAGGAAAAAGTATGGGGAAATATGCATGTGTGTGGATTTTAGAAACCTCAACAGAGCATCAGAAAAGAATAACTACCCATTCCCACTAATGGAACAGCTCTTGCAGACCATGTCTGGTTCTGATATTTTCTCCCTGCTAGATGGTTTTTTAGGATACAACCAGGTTCTAGTCTCAGAAGAGGACCAATTGAAAACTACCTTCCAAACCAAGTGAGGAAATTTTGCTTATAACGCATGCTCTTTGGGCTGATTAACGCAGGAGAAACCTTCCAAAGGGCCATGGATGTATCTTTTCAGGGATTGATCAACAAGTGTGTAGTAGTCTATCTAGATGACGTGACTATGTATTCAAAGAACAGAGGAGATCACATCCAACATCTAACCCAGGTTTTTGAAAGGTGTAGGAAATATGGCATGACTTTAAACCCTAAGAAAATTATCTTTGGTGTCGAGGAAGGGAAATTATAGGTCATATTATATCTCAAGCAGGAACTCACATAGGCCCAGAATGAATTAAGGCAATAAATCAGCTTCCCTTTCGCCACAACAAAAAGGCTATGCAATCCTTCTTTGGGAAAATCAATTTTGTGAGGAAGTTCACCCCCAATTTTGTTGAAACCATCAAACCCTTACAAAAAATGATTCGCAAGGATGTTGATTTTAAGTGGTATGACGAGTGAAAAGATGCTTCCAACAATATCAAGACTGTGATATCTCAAGCTCTGGTGTTGCTAATTCCCAACTTTAGCAAAGATTTTTTCCTCTATACTTTTTCCTCTGACCAATCTTTAGCTACAGTATTGACTAAAAAGGATGATGACAACAATGAGGCACCGGTATCATCCATAAACACTAATCTCCAAGGGGCTGAAATGAATTACCATTCTATAGACAAACAGGCTTATGCGGTGTACAAAGCAGTAAAACATTTTAGATCTTACATCCTTAAAAATCACACCAAAGTCATTGTGCCTCATCCCGCAATCCAATCCCTATTCACTCAACAGGAGATGGGGGAAAGAAGAGGAAATTGGATGGAAGTTGTCCAAGAATTTTAACTAGATATAAAACCTGCCAAACTAGTTAAGGGACAAGGATTGTGTAAATTGGTCGTTGAAGCCCAAGACCAAGTAAATGAAGACTCTGGGTGGGAGAATGAATTGGCGTTATGGTGTATTGAAGATTTATATGTTCCCCCAGGGCAGGATTCTTGGAATGGAAAGATAATTTATCTCCTACATCATGATACTTGCCCAGAAAACCTAAACCCTAAGGAAAGGAGAGCTCTCAGACTGAAATTGGCACAATATTGCCTCATAAATTCGGTGCTCTTTCGCGTAAATTATGATGGAGTACTTTTGAGATGTCTCAAACGTGAAGACATGGACAAGGTTCTGAAAGAGCTCCATGATGGTCCTGCAAGTGGACACTTTGCAAGGAATGCCACCGCTCATAAGATACTGAGAGTCAGCTATTACTGGCCTACTTTGTTTAGATACGCTCATACATACGCTAGAAACTGTAAAACTTGTCAAATAAGCACGGGGAGGGAAATGAGAGTAGTTGTCCCACTCCAACCAGTGGTCATATCCAGACCATTTGATCAATGGGGGTTAGATGACATAGGGGAGATTACCTCGAGTTCTTCAAAACAACATAGATACACACTAACTGCTATGGACTATTTTACGAAATGGTGTTATTGGATAAATCCGTAAGTGCAGACACAAACCGATCTCCCTAGATCCACCTGGATCTAGAACAAAGCAAGACAGAATAATACTCTTTCCCTAGATTTTGACTATTGAATGAACTAAGAGGCAAGAACAAGGGACATACCTTATTAACACTTCCTTTGGTCTTTGTTGCTCCCGCTTCGCTCCAATGCTCTCGTACAGTCAATACCAAAACAATACAAACCAAGTGGAGTGAAGAAAGCACAATCTATTCAACAGTGAATCTATGTATATGATCAAGGAGTTATACAATAAAGTGGAAATAGATTTATGGGAAATAATCATATTACTGTATCATATTAAATGTGAAAGAGAGATTACAACCATGGCCTTGATGTCATAAGGTCCCTTCCAACTGTCCTTTGTTCCCCACACACTTCTTGCTCCAAGGATTTTGAGACCATAGATCTGATAGCTACTCACAATCTATCTTGACAAAGCAAATCTCAAAGCCACTCTAACCAAGCCAAAGCTAACAAGCTCAAGAACCAACAAAATCTAACCCAAGCTAAATTTCTCCATGAGAACTCCTCTCCTTTTATAAGTTGAAGAGGATAAGGTGAGGAGGTTAGGATGATCCCACTAAATCATGAAAGCGAGTAAGATCCAAACCATTCAGATGCCACCTCACCATAGAAGTTTCTCCTTCTAGAAGATTCGAGAAAACACTCATTTTTCCCACGTGTAGGCATTCTCGCACCCTAGCTATAGAGAAACCTGTGAACACCTCGCACCCTGACTATAGTGCAACCTGCGAGAATGGGTCATTCTCGCACCCTTCCTATATAGCAACCTGCGAACTTCCTTTTTTATAAGGTTTTTACATAGGAAAATGCAACTTCTTTTCTCAGGAAAAGTTCTTCTCCCTTCTCTCTTTAGGAACTCAGGCCACTAACCCCTCTGAAGGCAACAGATAGGTTTACATCATTAACGATCATAGGGATGAAGAAAATAATGTGTAACAAATTGGCAGAGGCCATCCCTCTGAACCACGTGAATGAAAAGGTGGTAATCCAATTCATAGAACAAAAGTTGATCACAAGTCTTTGTATGCCTTACGTTCTTGTTTTTGACAATGTCGCTTACTTTTATTCCACCCTATTAACAGATATATCTCTAGATAAAGGAATCATAATCATATAATCTGCAAACTACTATCCATAGGGGAATGGAGTGGCAGAATCAACCAATAAGAAACTAGTGAGGATATTGAAGAAAACAGTTGCAGAAAATCAGAGGAATTGTCATAGTTCACTTCATAATTCCTTATGGGCCGATAGAGTAACACCCAAAGGAGTTATAGGAAACTCCCCATACTTTATGGTATAGGGAAAAGAATCCATTCTCTCAAACGGGCTATATCTTCCATCTCTTCATCTTTCTCAGGGATCTAGAGGACAACCCTCATCGGTTATTCAACAGAGAATTGATACCCTCCTCTTGCTAGAAGAGGAAAGGGAGAAAGAAAAATCAAATTTCGTTGCTCATCAATAGTAAATAAAAGACGGTTTGACAAGCATAAGGCTAGAGAGAAGAATTTTGAAGTAGGAGACTTAGTCCTGAAATGGGATAGAGAAAATGAACCAAAGGGAAAACATTCGAAGTTTCAGAATCTATGGCTCGGACCTTTCTAGGTAGCCAAAAAACTTGGGGCAGGCACATATCGGTTGAAAAATCTGAGGGGGGAGCTTGACGCTCTCCCGATAAATGGCGAATCCCTAAAACAATATTTCAGTTAAAAAAAATGTGTGTGTGTGTGTGTTTATGTTATTCTATGATTAGGATAAATTTGTAGGTGCTAGGTAGACTAATTGCAGAGTCCTTTATTTCTGTTTTAATTTTGTGTGGTATTTTTCTGCAATAAAGTTGTGTTCTGCAAGGCATTGGTTGACCTTAATCAATACGGTGTAGCATACTTTGTTCCTGACTCACGCTTACATACAACACAAGAAACATTGGGTAAATTGTATTTTCTTAAAATATTTATGTATCTGACCTTTGCAAATAAACGACCTTGGAAAGTGATGAAGTGTCTACCTGGTGGTCTGGTAAATCCTAAATGGAAATATGGAAAGTTTGAAAGTACCGCATGTACCTCTAGACAGAGCTAGGAATAATTTTACCTTAACCATCTCATATTGCAAATAACATACGTCCTCCTCTCCCACTCGCTTAGGGCATCTCTGAAAAAAATAAATCAATTATACCAAATGAATGCAAAGTAGGAGAGGGTATGTAGATAACTTTGTCGGGGCTATGGATGCTCTTCGAAGCAAGGTCTGTGACGTCGGTGTGACTTTGTCAAGGGTATGGACGCCCGTTGGAAATGGAGCAACACCGTGGGAAGTACTGAATGATGATACCTAAAAGGCTTGGTTCCATTGAATTCTTTACTCGGCTCTTGTCAAAAGGGGGCATGGGTTGTGGTCAAGAGGAACAAAGGCAAAATAAAGGTTGAAATTCCATAGGTGGGCCTGGATTCACGAACCGGTGGAATTGTAAACGCAAGGATAGGAGAGACTTTGATAAAAGAAAAACCAGATAGGTTCTTAACCAACTTTTGCATCAGCTAAGCCTGGGGAAGGAACAGAGATTCTTCTTTCTCCCAATAAATCGCCATTTGTTGAGCGCTCAACACACCCTAAAAGCCTTATGAGATTCTATCACTTTTGCGGTTCCACTTGTTTTCTTTTAATGTATGAACTGAGTTCACTATGGGGGATGGTTTATTTTTGTTTTGTTTTCATGACTCTTATCAATCAAGTCAGATTTGTTTGAACTTGTTAAATAAAACATTATGTCTAAAAAACTTGGAATTCTAACTAAGAATCTGTTGGTAACATTGCAAACTAACGTGCTTATGTTCGGCGTAGGAAAAATTCAAGCATGTAAAGTGGCCACACAGTTATACTAATCGTCGATTTTTGATGCACCATCAGCATCGATAGAGGGCGAAGGTGGTTTGTGTGAGTTATTCTCCACGAGGATTTAAGAGATAGTTGATCCCCATCAGCGTTGACAAAGTATGGGTGGGATAGACATTGACAAAAGTCGTAAAACACCACCGATAGACGATGATCGATGTGCTTTCTCATGGTTGGGGGAATCTAAAAATGTTAAAACAATTGATTTTTTTTGCACTAAACATATCACCGACCCCCGATACACTTTCGGCATCGGGAAATTTTTGAGAGAGATTCAATTCGGGAGCACTTAGGTAGGTTTATCGTCGATCATCGATCCTTGATACTTTTGGCATTGGCAATATAGGATCGGGTTTTATAATGTTTATCTTAAGAAAAGTCTTGATTCCGAATAACATAGGTAAATGAAGACGTCAGTCTCAAGTGCCACGTGTCTTTGTCACATAGGGGTGTCGTATGACCTAGTTTTGTCCCGAGTCATCTTAAGGTTCCATGGGTTCTAGTCACACCTCTGAGTCAGCCTTTCCATGTCAAATCTATATGGAAAGATCATTCGGAGTCAGAGCTTTTGCAAGGTGATATCAACGAAAAGTGTTTAAAGAGAAACCTCGACCCCCAACTCACCAGTTGGAAAAGCAAAATGATGGGATGTTTTTGACACGAGATACGATCGGATTCCGACATTTAATAGACTAGTTAATGCTTCATACAACATATGTTTCTACTATGTGCATTGAGTGAACAACAACACTTTGAAATCACTGATATGCCCTGTTACAACCCGCGCCCGCGCTATCAACCTACGATTGAATTTAATTTTAAATGTATTTGAAGATCTGGTGGCAAATTTTATAGAAATACACTCATAACCCAAATTGAATGGTTGATGTGACAAGGTAAGTTCATCCCTATTTAAATCACTAGAATGGCTTTGAACATTTTCATTCTGTGCACAAGTTCGAATTCCAGAGCATACGAAGAAGCAAAGAAAGCATCTTGAGACTGCGTCGATTCTCAGATTATCAAAACCAGGTTAAACAAGCAGCAAAGGTATGTGTTAAAGTTTGTCAATTCGGTGGTYGTGATTTGTTATATGCATATGATTTCTCGCATAGTCTCTAACTATGTTCTAGCTACATGGAAATTGCCTTCAAGAAAGCCTACGACCRGATGCTCACCGAGAGCACCTAAGCTAAAGGAAGTGGAAATAGGTGAAGGTTATTCTCCTCGTACTGCGAGGCAATTGGAGAAAGCTCCTAGGGTGGATCCTGTCATTAAAACCTCAACTAAGAAATCTTTTGTTCAACCTCTGGTCTTCGGYAATACAGAAGTAAACACTGGGTCCAAAGTAATGATCCCACAGTGGGGAGACCTATTCAACAAAATCATCTGAGAGGAGTACCCGGAGTGTATCATGTTAGCACTGAGTGTCACCCTCAGATTGCAAGAGGATAGGAACATCACCCATCAAATAGGTTTGTGAATGTAGATTAATGATAAAAAGTCAAATGGACAAAACTCAGCATAACAATGTTTTAACACATAAATTCTAGGCTAGTATGCATGACCAAATGAGGTTTTAACTAACTTTAGTCAGTGGTTTAAGGATAAAAGTGAGTAGAACGAAGACTTGGTGAGGAAGGTGGATTGGTCTACTACAAGGGTCAGGCCTTCTAGGAGCTAGGTGAAGAAAAACTCAGCCACAAGAACTACTTGAACTAAATTTAAAACACTGAAAAAATTTACAACGGAATTATAATCAAACATTCATTATAACAAAACCATAACATCTCATAAGGATCATCCAATAATGAGCATTCAGAGTTAGAAGAAACAACATGATGAAAAGAGGTTGACTTCCATTAATCAAAATATCTCAAGTCTTATACATAAACTAGAGTACAGCTCTGTTTAGTCAAAATATTACAAAAAGGGAGCTCTACTCAACCATTTGAACCCTACATAACATTCTTCTCAAGTATTATAATAAAAATAGTAGATAACATCTTGAAATGCAAGTTGGCCTTTCTATCCTAGGATTCTCCACAAAAAACTACTAGTTTAACATTTGTACAAGTGAATCTAACAAACTACTAAAATCAAGGAGCTTGTTGGCAACAACTCTAACAAGATATGAATGACATGCTTTGTTGTTGTTTGGGCGCATATTCTCCAGTGCCATGTGTCCTCAAAGCCTGTGTTTTGAGCTCCATCTACCACCTATTGATCATTAGTTCCCTCCAAGTCATTAAAGCCAAGAATAATCAATGAACTCAAAACTATTGACTGTAACAACCAGTTCGTAGCATCTTTTCGTAGCGCAAATGGTATCAAATTTCGTAGTGAACTCCTCTATAAAACTATTATGAATTTGATTCCATAGCGCATTCGGTATCATATTCTATAGTGCCCTTTGTAAAATTGCTATGCAGATTCCATAGCGCCCTGCCACTCTGTGTCTGGCTAGGTGATTATGTAGCGCCTTCGGTAGCGCAACTACAAAACAATCTGTATGGATGATTCTGTAGCGACAGGGGCTATGAAATCTCTATTTTTTTTCTGTGTCATGCAATGAATCCTCAAAAATCCAAAAAGTCTTATTAGATGGATTATGAGCCTATAGATGCATCCAATAGGTGAAAATATAATATTTCCCTTAACACTTCAAGCTTGCAAAAAGTAATCACCACCAAAAATGGATATATCATCCTCTCCATTTACCTTCTCAATCTAGCACTCCTCCTTGTTGCAAGAGGACTTCCCTTTGTCACAACAACATCTCTTTCTTTTGCAGGGGCACTTCTCTCTACTACAGGGGAATTTCTCTCTATTGTAGCTTATGCTAGAACATTTAAGTTCCTCTGGGATAGATCATCCTTGAAAGGCTACAATTCTTCTTTGAGATTTCTATTTTGGGACCATATGCTTCTATTTTTCCTATACAAAGTTTGAATTTACCTATGGAGATGCAAGAATATTCTTGTTGTAAACCTTTCCATATAAAGGTTTTTATTGTACATGTCCATGAGCTCCTTCATCTTTCTCCTCTCAGTCAATATTTCTCCCTTCAAAAGAGAAACTTCCTTCCTTGCATCCCTAAGTTGTCTGATCAATCTCTTAAAGGTGGGATTATCAGGGGGATTGTTGATATTTATGACTTCAACAAGTTTCTTAGTGGCTTCACCCTTACCTTTGTCTTTCTTCTGAACAGAAGCTTTGGTCATGACCTCAATAGGATTCTCAATAGTGTCAATTTTACCTTTAACTTTATTTGGGACTGAAGCCTTGGGTATGAGTTAGGATTCAACATCTTCCTTGTGGGTTAATGATCTGTTGAAAGGCCTCCTAACTCTAGTATTAGTTGTTGCAGTAGGTGAAGGAAAATGCAATTTTCTCCCCTTCTTGGTTGTATTTTTGCTGATGAGGGAACCTCCTCTAATTCAGGTGCATGCTGAGGTGAAAATTCTCTCTGTGGGGAGTGATGGACTTCCCTCTCTTCTTCTAAGACTTACTTAAGAATTTATTTGTCTTGGTAAATAGGTTTTCTCTTTCTCTTCTTACTTATTTCTTCTTGAGAAACACTACCAATTGGTAAAGGGATCAGCACCCTGGATTGAGGGGTGGAGGATACATCTAGCTGCAGATTTGCAGAGACAATCAATTTGTTAAGAACCAAATATCAATATAGCATAGAAAAACCTCAGAAAAAGTACTCAATGCCTTGAAAAAGAGATAATTTCAAATAATAAGCCTTTTCAAGGGAAAAACCTCCTTTTACCCCACTTAAATGTTCAAGTACAAGATGATTCAAAATGAAAATGTCGCCTTGGTATATATAGGAGACTAGGAGGTATAATTACAACTAATGGCCTAAAGTCGACATAAATAAAATAATAGTACTAATATAATATTCCCCAATTAAGGGGTAATGAGACAATATTAGGGATTAACATGCCCCTCCCCTTGAGACAAGTGTTGTCCGCAACGCTTGAGTAACTCTGGATGCTTCTGTATAAAAGACTCATCTTCCCAAGTGGAATCTTCAGCCGGTAGTTTCCTCCATTTAATGAGATACTCTGAAATTGATCTATTCCTCAGCTGGCAAATTCTTGTGTCAGTGATGGCTTCAGGCTCCAATATTATTTTTCCTTCCTCATCAAGTTCTGGCAATATAGTTTGAACTGGGATCTTGTTGCCTATAACCTTCTTTAAGCATGAAACATGG
>JASDQU010735313.1:0-17714 GCA_032191745.1 Picea mariana
TCCCTTGGATATTGTTTATGGTGACCCCATGGGGCCTTTCCCTCATCCTTCCATAAGAAAGGAAAAATATGTGTTGACTTTTATTGATGATTTCTCGAGGAATGGGTGGGTGTATTTTCTCAAGAAAAAATTTGAAGTGTTTGAGAATCTCAAGGATTTCAAATCACATGCAGAGAAGCATTCCACGAAGATGATAAAGATCCTTTTCATATATAATGGGGGAAATATGTAAATAAGGATGTACAACATATTTTTGATGAAGCAAGTATTCAGCTGGAGCACACAGTTCCATACACTCCATAGAAAAATGGGGTAGCTGAGAGGAAGAATCGATCTCTGAAAGAGATGGTAAATTGCATGTTGCATGCAAAGTCTCTTACCTTAAATTTTTGGTTGAAGCAATAAAATGTGCCATGTACATACAAAATATATCTCCTCACAAATTTTTGAAAGGAAAGACACCTTATGAAACCCAGAGTGGCATGAATCCGGAAGTCACACACTTCTGCATCTCTAGATCTCATGCATGGGCATGCATGCCTTCAAAATAGAGGAAGGATTTGGAGCCTCAAAGAAAAGAATGTGTTTTTGTGGGTTATCCCAAAAGAGTAAAGGGATACATACTGCTAAACCCTTCAACAGACAAGTTGATCGTTGAAAGCATTGCCCAACTTGAAGAAAGTCCCTTGCATGCATCTCAGGAACAACATGAAAAAACTTGTGTGCTTCCTCTTGTAGCAGATATCAGAGATGATGCATCCTATCACTTGAATCAGAGTTTAGATATGATTTCTAAATCTGATTCGGAAGATCATGAGCATGCATGTGAAGATCTAGATCCAAGACCCAAATGGGAATAGTCCACCTTACAGGAAATAGGCGATCTTGTGGGTGATCCTGCGGATCCGAGGATGACATCCCAATTTGAGGAAGCCCCCCATGCACTCACAGCCTCAAAAATAGTAATTTCCATGAATTTCTATATGGTTCTAGAATTAGACTCTTGGAACTATGCATAAGCTGAAGGGAATCCTTACTGGGAAGCATCCATGAATGAGGAGTACAACTCCCTCATTGAGAACCAAACTTGGGACTTGGTTTCACTTCAATTAGATTGGAAGCTTCTCGGATGCAAATGGGTTTACAGGATGAAGAAATAAAGAAATGGACTTGTGAGCATATACAAAGCAAGGTTGGTGGCCAAAATTTTTTATCAAGTTCATGGGATCGATTACAACAAAACATTTGCTCCAGTGGCCAAAATGGATTCCATTTGGTTGGCTCTATCTATTGCAGCTACAAGGAAGTGGGAGGTTGAATAAATGGATGTGAAGAATGCATTTCTTCACGGTGATCTCAAAGAGGAAATCTACATGGAGCAGCCACAAGGGTACGTACATAATCCATCTCTAGTTTTCAGACTCAAGAAATCAGTCTATGGCCTCAAGCAGACACCTAGAGAATGGTATACTAAAATAGATTCTTAGTTACTCTCTCAAAATTCTATTCATTGTAAATAGATCCAAATGTTTATATGTTGAAAATTGTTGACTCTCTATTGATTGCAGTGTTATATGTAGATGATCTATTAATCACAAGTAATTCAGTATTAGCCATTGTTGCATTCAAAACAATTTTGCATGACAAGTTTGGAATTATTGACATGGGTCTACTACACTACTTCCTTGGTCTTGAAATTATTCTTGTTGATTCAAGGATCATGATGGCTCAATCAAAATATGGTAAAGATCTCTTGGTCAGATTTCACATGCTTGACTGCAAGCTAGCAGCCACACCTTTCTTATCTAGGGTAAATCTCAAGGATGGTAGGGATACACCATTGGTTGATTACACCAAGTATCATCATCTAGTAGAGAGTCTCATTTATCTCACTCACTCTCGTCCAAATGTATCGTATGCAGTGGGAGAAGTTTCTAAACAAATGAAGGAATCACATGAGTTTCACTGGAAAGTTTCCAAGTGCATCCTCGGATATGTCAAAGACACCACTAGCCATAGGATTCATTATGTAGTAGGTTGTACACTAGATCTCATTGGCTAGACTTATTCAAATTGGACTGGAAATAGAACATATGGCAAGTACACTTCAAGATATGTTCTTAGTTTTGGATCTAGTCCCATTTTTTGGTCCAGTAAAAAGAAATCAATGATTGTTTTATCATCATCATAAGTGAGTAAAGAGGTGCGATCAACGTCACAAATAGGGCCATTTGGCTACAACATTTCCTTATAGATCTTGGTATCATGTCTCATCATCCAACTGTCATCTGGTGGGATAATCAGAGCACACTAAATTTTTGTCGACATCCAATGCAGTGATAAAGAATAAAAAACATCGAGATCCACATGCACTACATCAAAGGATTGATACATGATGGGATAATTGACCTACAGTACTCTCCCTATTTTAAACAAACTACAGACATCTTCACAAATGCTTTCACCGAGAAGAAGTGCCACTTGTTGCGATACCTCCTTGGGGTGAAGGACATAGTTTCCTAGTGTTATAGCATAAATCGATATATGTGGACACTAACAGATCTCCCTAGATCCATCTAGATCTAGAACAAAACAGGACAGGACATGACACTTTCCCTAAGTTACAATCATTGAATTTGTCATTGAAGAAGGAATAAGAGACATACCTTTAGATATCGCTTCCTTATGTCTTTTTTGTCCCTGTTTCGCTTTGGTAGCCTTGTGATATTAGATATACAATGACACAAATCAACCAAGGTGAAAGCAACAATAATACATTCAAAGAAGACCTAAAAATGTGATCAAGGAGTCATGTAATAAAATAAGAGTGATTTTATGGGAAAGGGACATGCCACTGTATTATATTAAATGAAAGTAGAATATATAACCAGATTGCCTTGATGTCCCAAGATTCCTTTCGGTGGTCCTTCATTCCAACACACACACTTGCTCCACACTTGCATGAAGAAGATCCACTATGGCTTGATGGACAAATGGAGGCCTCAAGCATCAATTCAAATAGGATTCCTCACACAATTTTGCACCCATTATTTCATCAATTCTCTATTCAATCTTTCTTAACCTCTTCCTTGAGAAACCTTTCATTATATAGGAGAAGGAGAAATGGTTAAAGGGATGAGGATGATCCCACTAAATCTAAGAAGTCAGTAGGATGTCAACTATGTGAATGCCAACTCATTTTCTATAAGATCTTCTTCTAAAACCTTTGTAACCTCTTCTTCCTTTTAAGCTTTGAAGCAGGTTCGCACCCTGCTTATAGAGAAAGTTATGAACACCTCACAATACAAGTATAGAGTAGCCTGTGATAATCAAGGTTTTCGCACCCTGCAACATATGTAGCCTGCGAACTCATCTTAAAAATATGTTTTGTAGAAGAAGACAACAGTCACGTTTCTCAGGCAAAAGGTCCTTATGAGAGTCTGAACACATAATTGTAGAGACATCACCAAAGTGACCAAAATAATGTGTAACAAAAATTCCCCCCAAAGTATGAGGCTGGAACTCATGACATCCAAAATACTTTGTAAAATGCGTGTGTGTGTCAGAAACAAGGATCACACCTAATCGGAAACCTGCAAACAATCAAGCATCTACAGAATATAATACCAGTTCTGAGGTAGGCATTCCCATGCTTAGACCACAAATGAATGAAATCACAAATGTAGGCCATGTCCACCAATCATATACTATGGATCCATGTCATCAAAATGCTACATAGCCACCAGGAATACAATGTGGATCTATGTGTTAGAAGACTCAGATTAGGACATAGCCATGCGACATACAAAGTGGATATATGTGTCAATACAAATCATAAATACTCCATCACAACCTAGACCAAAAATATGAGAACCAAGGTCTTCAATCCCATCATCTGAAAATACGAATCTAACCATGTGATTATAGGTGTCGAAGTCGAACATGGTAGAAACCACTTAATTACCGGTCATTGATGAAAATCATTAACAAGTGAGAGGGAAATCACCATTGATGTCAATGACTCCCAAGGTAACTAAGTACAATCCGAACGAATGTGAATAAATGAGTTGAAGTTGAACACTCGGTGGAATCTCTCGATTAGGGACCAATGATGTGAATCCATTGTCGAAAGCGAAGAGACCTGCCATTAAGGCATGCAGGTTCTAAGGTACTAAATGATTTCTAAGTCTTATTCTCGGATAATGAGTTGGATTCGACGGAAAAAGACTCGTCACAGGAGGGCCTTGATGTATCCCCCATCAATGACACAAAATAAGTAACAGATTTTAGGGTAATTCGAAGTACAAATACGATTTGAAACTGACACAGGGAAGGCGGACATGGTAAGAATTGACAACTGCATATGGTCGACTCAATGGAAAGTTTATTTGGACTTCTCTTGAACATATGAACGACACGACAATTGTCTTGGCAGCATTGACTCAAAGACGACCCAAGATATGACCTTGTAGCAAGTCAGATGAGAGACAAATGGATTTCCCAACCAAGATTCAAATGACGAACAGGGGGTGTCATGTTCAAGAGCAACGCTTATTGCCACTAATACAAATGCGAAGGCATATCCCTTTCCCAAAATTTCCCCCACCATTTCTGGCGAGTACCTCTTTATTTTTACACAATCTTGAGGAGGATAAAATATGCTTGTTTTTGTAAGCTCATCCTTCAGACGAGTCCCACGGAGTATGTTTAGCGAACCCTAGGAAGGAGTGGTTCGGTCCCATAAGGGCCTTTCGATGTTTTTTTAACGAGTCCAAAGATAGAAAACTCGGGGGTTTTTGATGTTTTGAGAGTCTGAAAAACAGTTAAAGAGAACTCTCCCAGTTCCTTTTTCGTAAATTAGTTCGACGAGACCGAAAAAGTGATAAACTATCTCTCATTGAACGTTTTCTTCAAATACTTTTACGAGCGTGAAAAGAACAAGATCGCTCAGCAATCTTTTCATTTTTATGGAGCGTGAAAAGAGCTTAAAGAATACTCCCTTATTTTCGTTGTTTTTGTGTTACCATGACGAGTACAAAAATACGACAAAAGTATACTCGATTGCGTTCTCATGTATTTTCGAGTGCGAGAATGAATGAAGACTGAGCTCGAGGTTTTTCCTACAAAACCCTAAAAAGGTATTTGTACATGTGACAGATAAAGAAGAAAAATGCTTGTACACTGTCATTCAGGCTTCCAGGTCATCTATCTGCGAAAAAACCTTACTCACAAAGCCATTAGGGTAATAGGTTTTTAGGCAAAATAATAAAAATAATATAAAAAATCAACGAAAAATAGTAAAAAAGTGAATAAATATGGATGAAAAGCCCTATTTACCATTTCATTGTTACTTTGTCAAAAAACTTGTCCCACACACCTCTTTTTTCCCAAATTTCTTTAGTCGATTGCGGGAGGTACAAGCGGTCATTTAGCAAACAGTTTCGACCAACGAGGTAATCTCCTGATTCTTAAACTTTTTCATGGATTACATTTGATTTTTATTGGCAAATTTTAGTGTTTGAGTCCATTTTGGGGCCGGTAGGTGCGCTCAGGCATCCTCATAGGTGGGCCATTCGAGACCTGTGAGAACCTAAGGTTTTCATAGGTGGGCTTCAGTGCACCTGCGAGAATCTCGCGCTGTGTGAAAGCTTCTCCTGCGAGGGCCGAAAAATGGATTTTCGTGTATGTTTTTGCTCAATAAAAATGTATTCAAGAGGTTAAATTGAGTTGTTAACTTCCTTCTCATGGCTCCATTGCAGGTATTGATCATCACGATGTTGGAATGGAGGGAAAGAGAACATGAGGAGGATGATTCCATTGTCGGAAATGATCCGGGTACAGTTGTTGCCCTCCAGGAATGTGGGATCTTAAAAATTTTCAGGATCCAAGAGCTCAACTCAGGTTGTTAGAGTACCTAGTCCACGTATGGGATGTGGATCAACAGGTATTTCATGTAGGGGTCCACACGCTTACACTAGATATCGATGATATCTATTTTCTGACAGGGTTGTCACGACGTGGATACCATGCGACTCTGACCAGAGGTAGAGGCGGTGGACTTCCTATGAGCGAGTATGTTCGCCAATATTGTGTTCCCGAGGCGGAGAGAAGCAAGAGTAAAGTCGCCATCTGGGGTGTCCAAGATCTGACCTTACGGACTACCTTGTTTACCATTGCACGCATGGCTGGGAGCGTGGCTCCGCACATGGATCTCCAGAGCTATTTCCAGTATGCAATAGAGTGCACAGAGACTCGGGTTCTTAACTGGTCAGATGCAGTTCTTCGCAGCATGAAGAGGCAACTGACAAAGTGTAGAAGGGATAACCTGAAACAGTTCAGGTACGGGTCAATTTTGGTGTCTTTCTTCCTTGAGAGGGTCCCACTACTACATCTACAAGTATATTGGGGTTTACTGGCCCCACGGGATCCGAGGATGATGAGGTGGTGTAACCTCATGGCTCAGCATGTAGCAGGCCTTATAATCAAATATAACGATTTTTTTTCGACTGGTTGATGTCCCAGATGCTGATGATCAATGACTATGCATATGTCGGCTTGGATTTTCGAGGAGATCCGGATTTGGTTCTGCGCGAGGATGCTTAGTGGGGTGACTTAGGTAAGAAGTACACATTTTTTTTTTTAAATGTTTTTGTAAATTTTATTATATAAAAAAAAATTGTGTTTTCGATCCAAGGACTAATAAAAAATTTATTTTGATGACATAGATGTGGGACCATATCGACCTCCAGGAACATATCCCATTCATAGATGAGGGGAAGTGGCTCCAGTGGCACGATGGGATGTTGAGGACTACGAGGCAATTGAACAGAACTTAGAGGGACTGACTGTAGACGTCATAGACATCTCTATTGGGGAGATCCTGAGATGCTATCAGCGCCATACTATGGGTGTTTCTGAGTCTCTTGGTCGACTGCTCCATAGGGTAGACCAAGCAATTGTATGTTACCATGAGCGTCATCCATGATGCTATTTTGTAGAATCCATGAGCTTCGCATTTTGATATTTTGGTCTTTGGACAAAAAATTTTTGTAAAACTTTTGATCATTATATATATATGTGTGTGTGTGTGTGTGTGTGTGTGTGTGTGTGGCTTCTACCGACTTATTTTGTTTTGTATACATACATATGATGTGTGATTGGTTTTATAAATGTCTCAGATGTCTGTCTAACACATAATTAGCTAAAGCATCAGTCAATGTATTTATACATCTAGGAATGTGTTGATATTCAATATAATCAAAATAACGTTCCAAGAAATGAATTCGTATATATACCCGCAATAAAGTAGGACTTAGGATAGCATAGACATTACTTAAATGTAGCACTACTAGCTATGAATCAAGGCATATAACCAGGTGGCGGATACCAAGCGAAATAGCATCAGTCAACAATTCGATGACGGTGCTATATTATGCGATATTATTGGTCGCACGACTGAGGCAGACACCTCGTAGACTGATAAGTTCGTTTGTAGGTGCATAAATTGCCCATGCCACATAAGCTAGGTTCTAAGTACTACGACTAGCGCCATCGGCGAAGCCAATGTGGGGTAGCAAAGATTCTGACATCTGGAAACCAAGCACAACGCAAGGTAAGAGGTCGAGGGGAGAAACCAAATAATGAAAAAGCACACTAAAGTAACACACAAGAGTATGATACAATGAAATACAAGTACTCGTGCACAGATGACGTAAGCATAGTACTTCTTTAAGTAAAGCCCATTTCTAGGTTCACTCAAAGGGACACCATCATAGTCCACTAACTCGTAAGCTCCTTTCTCCAACACTCGTCTGACGATATAAGGACCTCACCACATGGCCTCAAATTTTCTGGCTCCTAGCAAATCCTGATCTTGTTCATAAAGGAAAACTAGATCACCTTCAGAGAAAACACGTGGTTTGACATGTTTTTCGTATTGGGCTTTGATGTGTTTCTTCTGGGTTTCTATAACTAGGGTGGCATCACGACAGGTTTCGTCCAATTGCATAAGATACAACAGAAGTGTTTGGGAGAAGTTCAACGGCTAGCTTTAAAGATGGTATCTCACATTCAATCGACAAGATGGATTCTATACCATAAACTAACTAGAAAGGTGTAAACCTGGTAACAGACTTGACGGATGTCCGGTAAGCCCACAATGTTGAAAACAACATCGTGTGCCAACTATTTTTGTGAATCCCTATCATTCGTCGAAGCATGGTAATGAGGACTTTGTTTATTGCTTCAACCTGGCCATTGGCCTATGGGTAATAGGGTGTTGATTTTTCATGGCGAAGACCCAACTTTTTGGTGAGGACATCATGAAGTTTCTAAAGTGGCTACCATGATCAGTAACGATAGCTTGAGGAACACCAAACTGAGCAATGATATGACTGAATATGAATAGTGTTGCAGTCTTTCCCGTATTATCGAATGTAGGCATCGCCTTGGCCCATTTCGTAAAATAATCTACGGCTACAATAATGTATCCATGCCCCCTGGCCAAGTGAGGGTGACATGTCATGAAATCAATACCCCATTTCGCAAAAGGTCCAACAGAGACTACAGGGTGTAGAGGAGCAGAGTGTGATCGTATTTTGTTGTTGTATATTTGACAAGCATGGCATTTTTGGACAGCGATACTACAATGTTTGAATAAAGAAGGCCAAAAATACCCATCTCGTAAGATCTTTTGGGCAGTATCATACCCAGACATGTGACCACCACATGATCCAGAATGGCATTCATTCAAGGCTTTCTCAGCTTCGTCAAAGGTGAGGCATCATCAAAAAATGGATTCAATCCCACGATTATAAAGAGTATCACTAAGGATAATATACTGACGGGCTTGGTAACGTATTCGACGGTGGTCAGTGCTAGACAAATCAGGTCAAAAATTCTAAGTCTGGAGATATATAATGATATCCCCATACCAAAGGTCATCGGAACTGATCAGAAAAAGGGATTCATCGGGTAATGAATCCTCCGCTACTTTTTTTGTCTCAGAACAGGGAAGGTCACATATCAATTCGGCAAACACCAAGGATTTCTTGGACTTAGCGCATTTGAATTCTAAGTCAAACTCTTGGAGTATTATGATCCATTTGGAGTATTTTCCCCCTAGCAATTGGCGTGTAAGAATGTGTTGCATAGGGTTGCGTAAAAGGATGTAGTGTCGGAAATGTTGGATGGTTGCCAAGGCCAATTTTTCAACATGTAAATACTTGGTTTCAGTAGTCGTGAGACTCTGACTCAAATAATAGATGACATGTTCATCATGAGAATCATCCTCCTGGACTAGAATCATAGCAATGGTAGAGTCTGAGGCTGCGAGATATAGGAAATAATATCGACTGTAATTGGGTGGGAAAAGTAGTGGGGTACGGGTTAAAGTCAGTTTTAAAGCATTGAACACTTTGTTGGCAGTGGTGTCCCATACAAACTCAGAACCTTTCTTGAGCAGTCAAGTAAATCCAAGGGTTAACTCAGCGTAGTTTGGGATGAAACGACGTAGAAAGTTTGCCTTCCCTTGCAAACTTTGTAGCTGGCGAAGTGAGGAAGGAGGAGGGAGATTAAGAATCACCTTGACCTTCAAAGGATCTACCCTGATCCCTTGATAAAGCCTAGAAGTTGGTCGAATTCTACACAAAAAATGCATTTGTGTAGGTTTAATCATATACGATAAAACCAGCATCGAAGGAAAATGGCTCGGAGGTGTGTTGGATGATCTACACGATGCATGGAATGATCTGGTAGGTCATCAAGATATGCGTGTACAATGTGTTTTATATCATGGAAGGCATAAGACATAGCACGTTGAAAAGTTGCGCTGGCATTCTTTAAACCAAAGGGTAGTTTCCAGTAGGCAAAAGTGCCCCAAGGACAAATAAAAGCAGTCTTGTGTTGGTCGGTGGGTACGATATTGATTTGATTATATTTGGAGAAACCATCCATCAAAGAGAATATTTCACTCCCGGCACAATCGTCAATGATCTGGTCGATGAAGGGGGTGGGGAAGTTGTCTTTAGGACAAGCTTTGTCAATGTCCCTATAATCAATGCACACGCGGATCGTACCTTGTTTCTTGTTAACCGGAACAAGATTGGAAACCTAGTCAGTTAGAGCCATAGGGTAAATAAAGCCAACTTTAAGAAGTTTCTCAACTTCAAGCTTGATAGAAGCTGCTTTACGCGGGTGGACCAGACGAAGTCGTTGCCAGACGGGTTTAGCACCTGGGTATGTCTTAATCTCGTGTACAACAATGTTGGGGTCAATACCCAGCATTTCTTCATAGCGCCATGCTAATACGTCATGAAATTCTTGAAAAAGAGACTTGTAGGTGACAACTTTGTCGTTGGAACATGAAGCTCCGATATGCACATTTTCGATAACTCCAGGTTTAATGGATATGTCGAGGGGGATGGTGGGTGAGATATTACTTAAGTTCCCTTCGCATAACATATCATGTGTAGACTCGGGAACGGTAGAAATGACGACAACGGTAGACGAAGTCGAGATCCATTGGTAACTCTCAATGGTGTGTTGGTCCAGGAAGAGAATGGAATGATGATGTCCATCGTCCCAAGGGGTATCTTCCATGGACATAACAGACATAATCATCTCGTCTATAGGAAAAATGACACGGAATGGATCCGGAGATAAATCACCAAGAGAGGGGATAGAAGGGGTTGCCGATTGAATGGCTTGATAAGCGGATTCAACCAGACTCAAAGGAATTTGGTCGCCATAGCGAAGATGATCACCGGGGTTGGGTACTATCCATGGGTCATAAGACGCAGGGGTTTCTCGAACAGAGGTGGAAATCATGTTTATCGAGGCAACAAATGGATGTGGAACATTGGGTGGTGGAATGGGGAAAGTACCCATCAAAGAGGAATATTTTAAGAAGACCCACACTGACATTCTCATACCCAGGAGGTGTTTTTGCAATGAAAGGTACGTTGTTGGTACATGTATCAGATTTAAAGAAGGCCAATTGGTCCACTGTAATTAATTTTCCCTTATGTGGGAAACGTACGACATGGAAAAGAGTGGACACAACTGCACGCATGGAATCGATCCAGCTATGGCTAAGTAAAATCTTGTAGTCGAGAGGAGCATCAAAGACCTCAACTTCAACATTGACTGTTTTGCCTTCTAACGTAATAGGCAACGAAGGGAGGACACCGTAAGGCTTACATCTCGATCCATTAAAGGCTTTGATCATGTTGTGTGATTCAGTTAAGGGAGGAGAGCAGGTGGATTTCCAGTAGGCAATAGACATGACACACGTCGAGGCATCCTCATCAATGACTGTTCTACAAATGTTCTTGTCGGAGACAATAACTTGTATTTGGAATGCGAGTTGAGGGGGTAACCTTGGAATGTGATATTCCAAGTCAAAAATTATTAAATTTGTATCCGTAGGGTTGATTCCACCAATGGATTTCAACAATGCCTTCCGTTGTGTAGGAAAACTCTGAAGACTTCAAGGGCTGACATCGTTGACGGTGCTTGGGCCAGATCTTCTACAATACTGTAGTTCTTGGCAGCATGTGCATGAAGATTGAAAGCAGACTTTCGAACAACACCCTTTGGGGGAGGGTGAAGAACTGTATCTAGGCTCGGTCGTTCGAGATGAAGAGGACCATTGGTAGGTGGAGCCAAGGGATATGGTTGGACCAATGAAGGAGGTATTTCATCAACCTTCTCTTTGGAGGAAGAATAATCTTTGGCTCGAGTGGTAAGTGTGACGTCATTCCTATTTCAATCACCTGTACACATTAAAACATAGGATGTAGTGGAGGGGGAAGGTTGGTCATGAATGACCAATTGGGCTTGTTGTTGAGAAGGGAAGGGTTGTGACAACACGGTCGGAGTAGGCGGTTTTGGGGTCCCTTGAAGGAACTTAGTAACCTCGGCCTGTCTTGGACAATCCTTAGTGTAGTGATCATCACCACAGATAAGACAAGGGTATCATGGTTTGCGCTTATCCTTATCGTCAACAGGTTGTGTTTTGGTCTTTTCAGATTGCAAATTATTGTTATCCTCCTTATTCTTACCCTTCCCTTTTTTGGGTTTATTCTTTCCGGCAGGGGTAGATTGAACAAAGTTCACCTCAGAAGTCTTGCCAGTGGGAGGAGTAGGAGATGGAGCATGTTGAACATTAGAAGCAATAGACTTGGGATTGGTGGTAGAGGCCTGTGCGGAGTGGGGTTGGGCATGGAAAGTGCTAATCACACCATCACTTGCATGAGAAGTAGCAGGAGTAGTTGAAGTAACGGTAGTAGAAGGACGAGGTGCATCAGGGAGTAAATCATAAAGAGTACCCATTTGTGAGTAAACGAGGTCAAAGTATTGAGCATGAATGATCACCTGTTCTTCTGTGAAAACTCCACCCATGGCGATGTCATGAGTGATGTCATTCATGAATGATTTCGTGAACCACTCTACCAGTAACTGATCGGGAAGTTTGATTTTGATTAGACGTCATCTCTGTCGCCACTCATGAATGTGATCGGAGATATGAGTGGCTTTGGCTTGTTTGAAAGAACTCAAAATTTCATTTCCCGTTTCGTAACGGATCGGTAACTGGTAGTGGGTAAGGAAATCCATGGTGAGGGTGTTAAAATCAGTGAAGAAGCCTCGTGGTAATTCTATATACCACTTTGCGGCGGAACCCGTGAGAGTTCATTGAAAAAGACGTAATCGAATAGAGTCATCCATCAAAGAGTTGGATGAACACCAAAGGTGGAAAGTCATTACATGATTGTTCGGGTCCTCTCCCAGTTTACCATCGAACTTAGGAATTTTGGATGGTAGTTTGACCGATATTATGGGCCATTGATGAGAGTGATTGATAGGATCATTTAAAATTCTAGACAGATCAGGGAGGTCCAGGGTGGCTAAGAAGGGTAACTGTTTATTCATGTGGGGGCACTGGTGACTTTGGGGAGGGAATCCCATAGGTATACCAGTAGGACCGTAAGCAGTTTGCATATAATGCAAAGATCCGAGCAGATTCGCTTGTTGGTGTGGAGGCATGTAATTTATAGGGTTTTATTGGTTAGGGTTGTTCCCTTGAACAGGGACGTTGGGTCGAGCGTTCGAGCCCCAAATGGGATTGGACGGACTTGGATATGGTTGGCCTGTACTAGGGGGTATGAAAGAGCTAGCTTGAGGTTGTTGCCCCCTAGTCGATTGAGGACTATTTTGGATAAGATGGTTCCAATAATGGGCCAAGGCTACAGGTATATTTTTTCCATAGGGTGGGGTAGGTGGGGGTTTCCCTCCAATTGGGGGTTGCATCCTAATTGGGATTTGACCTGCAAAAGGGGATTGTGTTTGGCCTCCAGGGTGAAATTTCCCACCAACAGGAATCTGGTAATTAGGTGTGAAAGATTGGGTAGTGCCACGAGGGTCGGTTCCTCCGATAGGGGATGGAAGAGACCCTCTGGAAGGGGGCTGAGAAAGTGTCGGAATAAAACCAGGAACAAGATGGTGCCCAAAAGGAGTGGAAATGCCAGGAGTCCCAGATGGGATTTGTGTAGGAACGAGAATAGAAGCATTCAATGCATGATATCTGGGGGAAAGTGTTGGAGTGAGTCTAGGCGAAAGCGGCGTGCCTATGGGGGCTTGGCTAGCCACTGTATTCCTGGTGTGAATAGTCGTAGGATTTGGGACCATTGTATAATGTGCCATTTGAAGGGGGATAGTCAACATATGGTTGTTTGGTTGAGCATTTGAACTAGGGAAATAATAGGCAGTAGTAAAAGGTATTGCGTCTGGATCAGATTTTTCGGGTGGCTCAGGTGTGACAGTGATATCAACACCTGCTCCTGAGCCAAAGAGATCCCATCTAAAAATTCCAATAGTCTAAAAAGGATCCTGACCTTTAGGGCTTGTGAAAGGTCTGGTTGGTAATCCAGAAGACTCAACAACAATTTTTTGGGATGAATTCACTCAAACAATACGTCTCACAGAGACAGGAGGAAGTCATGAGCCCTCTAGAGAATCTGTAATTTGAAATTATTCTAAAGAGTCAGTTCTTTCACTCGTGGAGTGGCAATGTCTTGGACTTCACTCTATTGAGGAGAGCCCTCCGGTGAGTTGGTAGGCAAGGATTGAGAACCTTCCAAATCTTCTGGGGGTAGTCCTTGAATTCTACGTGAGCAGCGTGGAGGGTCAATGGTGATCGAGCTAAAATCTTACAAAAGAAATTCTATGGATAACTTATGGAAACAAACAGCATGCACTAGTAAAATCTAGGAATCAAAACCAAGCAAACAAGACCTTCTTATTCTGAATTCACTAGTTGGTGATGAAATCCAACGTCACGACGTCGACACAAGAAGGGGTTGGGCTAGGGTGTAAAATTTACGTTGACTACCTGCTTAATGGACTTACACCCTAGTGCAAGCTCCCACCCATAATCATGGGTATACCCTCCAAGGAGCCTAAGTGAGTCTGGCCAACGTTGATTCCAGGTACTGTGAATACTTACCCCTCCACAGTCACCTCGTGTAAGACTCTAAGAAGATAGGCTATTAAAGTTACCACAAACAACAATGATGCTTGGGGAAACAGTCGACAGTCCGATCCACACGCAAGGGCAGGGTACCTAGCCCGAAATCAACTTGAGAGGCTTCCACTCATCATTGTGGGTATACCTTCAAGTGACCCCATAATATGTGCAATCTCTACACTGAGATCAACAAAGCAGGGTAGGTAACTCTGTCAATCTCAATGCGACCTCAGGTTTGACCCTTGTGTGAGAAGGGCTTCCCAGGATAAAATGTTGCAAATGGAATTTGACACTCCCTATCACAAGATACTATTGTGTGTTTTTCGCTTTGGAGAGTGTGTCTCACTGCATATTCCAAAGCTATAGCCTAGCTAATGTTGGTGCAAAAGAGCCCTAGAAAATGTTACTAGTTGAATTTTAAAGTTGCGCAATATTATTAAAGGTTGTTGTTACTCAAGAGGGAGACGGAAATGAAACCAGTTTTTTGTAAGACTTTCACCCAACAATGCGTAAATAGAAATGAATGATACAAACTTTCGTTCAATGAATTCTATCTACAGCAAGGAAAAAGGAGTTTTCTAGAACAATGCAAACTACAATGTACAGTTCTATTTTTAAATGTAGTACCAAATAATCATTGACAATGTAATTTCACTATTCGTTCTCTTTCAATATTTTAACGCCAATATTTTCTGAATAAATGATTGCTTAAAAGAAAAAGACTTTAAAAAAAAAAAAAAAATAGAAACCAAAGAATAGGGATGGAACTAAGGTAAGCAACCAATGATAATAAAATACTCAACAAACACCCAAATCGATCTTTCAATGGAGATAAAAATAAGAAATTGACAAGACAAAGTCTCTTCAAATGCACATGGACAAAGAACTTTCCAAGCAGCAAGCAATCTAAAAGAACAATCAATCCCAACTTTTAACCCAATCAAAGACTTTTGACCAAACAAGCACTCAGATCTCAGAATTAGAGATTATACCCTTGTTGATAAAATGTCAAGAAATAAAAACTGGGAAAAAATGATTAAGAAGAGTTTTTGATCTCTGAAAACCAATCAACCGCGAGATTTGAAAACAAGAAGCAGTCAAACACTGGCAAAAGAAGTTCTTCCCAAGTAAACTAACAAATTTGGGCATCAAAAAGACAAGAAGACTTAATCCAAACAAAATTACAAATGAGTTTGCAGTCTAGTAGTGGAGTGTAGTGTGAAAATTAGGAATTCTCACAGTCTTGACACTGATAGAGTGCGAGAAGGTCACACTGGACTGAACAGTAGGGTGCGAAAATCAATGGTTTTCACAGTCTATAGAGAGGTACAGTGCGAGACTATTTGTAATCAAGGAAAATTTGGAAAAAGGACAAAAAATTTGAGTGAACTTCTAGGTCCAAAGAGTCTATATGGATCTCCCACAGACTCAGAGACTGGTTGGAAATGAAAAAGAGTAGGCTAAGAGAAAATGGCCAACAAAAAACCACAAAATGAGTCGTTTCCCCAGTGGAATTGCCAATTTTGTTATAGGATAAATCGGTATATACGGACACTAACAAATCTCCCTAGATCTAGAACAAAATAGGATAGGACATGATGCTTTCCCTAAGTTACAATCATTGAATTTGTCATTGAAGAAGGAATAAGTGACATACCTTTAGATATCGCTTCCTTATGTCTTTGTTGTCCCTGCTTCGCTTTGGTAGCCTTGTGATATCAGATCTACAACGACACAAATCGACCAAGGTGAAAGCAACAATAATACATTCAATGAAGACCAAAACATGTGATCAAGGAGTCATGTAATAAAATAAGAGTGATTTTATGGGAAAGGGACATGCCACTGTATTATATTAAATGAAAGTAGAAGATACAACCATATTGCCTTGATGTCGCAAGCTTCCTTTCGGTGGTCCTTCATTCCAACACACACACTTTCTCCACACTTGCATGAAGAAAATCCACTATGGCTTTATGGACAAATGGAGGCCTCAAGCATCAATTCAAACAGGATTCCTCACACAATTTTGAACCTATTCTTTCATCAATTCTCTATTCAATATTGCTTAGCCTCTTCCTTGAGAAACCTTTCATTATATAGGAGAAGGAGAGATGGTTAAAGGGATGAGGATGATCCCACTAAATCTGAGAAGTCAGTAGGATGCCAACCATGTGAATGCCAACTCATTTTCTAGAATATCCTCTTCTAGAACCTTCGTAACCTATTCTTCCTTTTAAGCTTTGAAGCAGGTTCGCACCCTGCTTATAGAGCAAACTGTGAACACCTCGCAATACAAGTATAGAGTAGCCTACGAGAATCAAGGTTTTCGCACCCTCCAACATATGCATCCTGCGAACTCATCTTAAAAATATGTTTTGTAGAAGAAGACAACAGTCACTTTTCTCAAGCAAAAGGTCCTTATGAGAGCCTGAACACATAACTGTAGAGACATCACCAGAGAGACCAAAATAATGTGTAACACCTAGCAGTTGTCTTTGTTTTTCAACATTGTATTTTGAAGGGGGGAGGGGGTTTCCCATTAGGTTTTCCCTCTTACCTCTTTTTCAATTTTTCTATTTTACTTAGATGCATTGTAAAATGGGTACCCAACATGGCTTCTTGTCACAATCCATTCATTATGTACTCCCTAGTAGTGCTTCAGGGGGCTATTGGAGATATTACACACCCACATAGTATTTATTCTCCTATGTTCATTAGTCTATGTTGAGGGTGTCTCTTGGTCTAAGATATTCTCCCTTACATGAGGGAGCCACATCCTCTTTAGTCATTACTCAGTTGTACTTCAGTTAAACTAGTGGATTCAAGTCTTGAATGGAAACCTTGGAATTGTCACCAAGCATTTCATGCTCACCTTGGATTCATCACTAAGAGGGCACACTTCACATGCATGAGGCTAGGAGAGTGCTACACATGTGCATGCATGAGATTCTCTCCACTCCACATGTGTGATCCAGTTAACTAATGACTGCATGGTTGGTTAACTAGGGCTAGGTGGCATTTCACTCATGTTTTTGTCAATGTATGTCCACATCTCTCTAGATCACTACTATGGCGCATTAGTTCATCCATGTAGAGTATATAAAATGTAATTTTTCATTCTCTCATTGTGTGAAATACAATTATTTCATTCTTTCTCCAAATATTCTCTTCTTCTCTTAACTTTACA